>UELU01147088.1:0-22136 GCA_900490025.1 Megastigmus dorsalis
AGTCGGTAAGATAGCCATAGCCGGTCAGGTCGTCCAAAAGGATGAGAACGTCTATCTCGGCAACACCCACGTGATCACTCAGATTGTGGCTACAGACCTGGACAAGACTGGAAAGGGTGCCTCTGTCCAAATTATTTCTGGTGGACTTGGCAAAAATGGTGCCCTGCTCCGTTTCACGAGCCAACGTGGTTCCAGCATCAACTTCAATCTTCAAGTCTTCGGTAAAAGAACTTAAGAAGAATTGGTCCTATCACTGTCTCTGGAAAGTTATTGACTTGTGAGTTGTTAGTGGACTCCAATTTATTTTGTGAATTTAATAAAAAAATAATTTATTAATTGAACAGGTGTTAACATTTCTTCACTTTCTGCCTAATAACACTTAATGTTTAGTACTATATTGTCTAACTATTTTATTTATATCTATTGAAGTTAAAAGTATGTATTTATTTATTATCTGATAATTTAAATTATTTTAAAACAATAACAGTTTTTTAGTTCTGTAAAATTGACGTTCGAAGGTTTATAGATTCAATATAGAGGTACTTGTTGTGTGTGAGTGTTAGTATCTATAGGGACAAATATTAGAAAGGTCTGACTTTGATGCTTTACAACTCATTTACTTTAGTTTTCTTACTGTATGACCGTTGAAAAATAATTTTCAGTCTAGCGGCCCGGAAGTACCACTGTCCCGACCGGGGCCGGATTGAGATAGTGGTAATTTTGGCCTCGCTAGGCAGAAAAATAATATGCACACCATGGAAAGTAATATACTATTGGTTTCATCGGATGATTTTGTTAATGATGAAAAATATTTTTTAAATATTAAAAAGATATTTTTTTTTACATTTTAAAATTTTTTAAATTCATCGAAATCCATAATAAGCATTTAAAAGGTCTTATAAGTACCTACATTCGAAGAGATTATTTTTTAATATTCATATAATTATGTATTTCCACGTTACATCGATGCTGCGAACCTTTTTATAATTCTTGAAACTCGCGATATATTCAGTACGCGTTCGATTCTCCTCTCGATGCCACTGCTATTGTACATCGCGAGTTCCAAGAACTAGAAAAAAAAACAATAAATGTATATCTACAGAATTTAAATTATGAAATAAAAGTATCGTCCATTAATAAAATATATGCGTAGGCTACACAAAAGAAAAAGAACATTGCGGTTCTAATTATTCCAAGATAATCCATGGTGCTTTTTAATTCTATTAATAAATCCTTTTATTATTCAATGGCGAAAAAGATAATTTTAATATTAGCGGGGCCGAAGAGTTGGCGGGTGGCGTAGGAGCAGCAGCTTCCCTTCGCAGCTCCGCAAGAAAACCGCAGGTCGTTACAAAGCGAATAACGCGGTTAGTTAATTGATGTGTCAAGTAGCGGCTTATGCGCGGCTTAAAAGGGAAGACCCGCACAGGCGAACGAACCAACGAATGAAGAGAGAGCGTGAGAGAGAGAGAGAGAGCGAGAATCAGAGAGTAAGAGAGAGAGCGAGAGAGAGAGAGACGATTACGACGCTTAGAACAGCCCTTGCATTAAGGCGGACCGAGCAATTGACTTTTCTAGGAACTCTATGGATAGAAGATATAGAGTACTAGAACAGTGATTAGATTTTCCTGTTTTGTATAGAGTGTTTTACTGCATCCATGGAAGCGTACACTTTAATCTTGTATATTTCGATTTGGCAAGATTCCACGTTTCGGTGCACTATCTTTTGGATTTGGTTGGATCGATTTGATGGTAGTCTTATATCTTTGTACAATGACGATATATTTCTTGAAACGGAATAAATTAATATTATGTTTCACCTTATCCGTAATATGCTGATAACTATGAAATTATTTTATGCAGAATTGATTAAAAAATTTCTTTATATTTCAAATTCGATAACATTAGAGAAAAAGAAAAAGAGACTTGAACAACTTTTTGCTTAATTTATAAACACAGAATAAAGAAAAGCACATCCAAATTGTATTGCTTTATTGTCTCATAAAGCTGTTACAAAAGAATTGTGATAAAGTAACAATATACATTTACCTCCCTCGTCATCTCGTCTCTCTCGAAACCCACTTAAAAATATCCAACTTTCGGAATGCAGCAAGTAAAAAAAAGACAAGGACTAAAAAGAATACAGAAACGAGATCAAGTAATACACAAGGATAAGGAAAAGCGCGCTCGAGGAAAACGAGTAAAACGCTCTAAATGTACGCATGCTTAGCTTCTCGCACTCTCCGAGCAAACGTATAATAGGGGCAAAAGAGTCGTTTGATAACTCGGCGCTCTATTAGGCGAAATCTTAGTTTGGTCTAAAATTTAATAAGACCCCCCGAACGCATAAATCGCCGATTTAGATTAGTTTCGTTGGCGGCCCCCCCGTTGGTAACATAACGTCGCGTCAGTCTCCAGCACCACGTGCATCGCAGCAAATCCTCGCAATCGCAATGCCGAGATCTCGGGCCGTAAGCACACCATATGCCTCGTACTATATGCGACTCCTTAGCTTTGTGCCTACTTTTAAAACTGGAGCGCGAGAGAGCTCAAAAGTTTGCTGCAGAACAGCAGCGGCGGCGGCGGATTCCTCGAAAATGCGGCGGGACTCATGCGCGCGCGGCACAAATTACGCGGATTGAGATGCTATCGTTGACTGCAGCAGCGACTCTCTCTCTCTCTCTCTCTCTCTCTCTCTGCCGCGAAACCCCCCGGAAATTAATAGTTCCGAGGAATTCCTCTGCTAGCGCTGCTCGCGAGACTAAATTGAAACTTATGAAAATTGCTGTTTTACTGTATAGTACGCATAGCGGCTTTCGGGTCGCATATATTTTCATCTACTGGGCGTCCCGCAGCTTTTCTGCATTTCGAGCACGGAGTCTTTCATTTTTCACCTTTGTTTAAGTTCCTCGTAGTAGTTCGCGTGTTGGGTGGGAAAAATATTTTAGGAAAAAAACAAACTATGAAACTTGTACTCGATTGATTTTTCGTTAAGTCAATGCGAATCGTTTTCTTTACACCGTCATTTCCTACGGCATCTAATATAAATCCAAGAGAAACTTGAACAGATAAGGTAAGTACAAAATCGCTTTATAGTTACGCGAAATTAGCAGCAAAACTAATTACACCATTAAAGTAGATTACTTACTTAGCAGGGAAATATATCACTCGGCCATAATGTGGGTAGAGAAAAGAAACTTTTCGCATTAGGTTGTAGCAAGTTATACTTGCCGCGAGTATCCCCCGGCTATTTTGCTTTGTGGGAAGAAAAATAGTTTTGACAGCTAAAGAAATTCTGAATTTTAACGCTGTAACTATGTTTTGACACTTCGGGGCTATACTGCCACGGCGGCAGCAGCCGAGCGCGCCTGTACAAGTTTTGGAATCTGTCCAAACATCTTGTCCAAAGCGTCCGACGCTCCAACTTGAAAATCATTTGAGATATTACGACGAAAGTTTGCCTGCCCTCGACCCTCCCTTGAATATACTTCCACTGGAATCGTTCATATGCTTCATACTTCATGCGTATGTGAACTTGATAATGTCATTGTAATATTGTGTAAAAAAAATTGTGAGAACAAAAACATTGTTTATTTTCTTTTTAGAGAACCTTAATAGCTTCAAAGCTAAACGAATATTGCACATAGTGCAGGTTTTCAATCGAGAGATTAGCGATTAGCACGATCGAAAGATGGAAAGTAGCAAGAATACTATATGCAAGTGCAGTGGCGGTACATGCCTCGTCTACACGCAACAGCAGCAGCAGCAGCAGCGAGAAATGGAATTTTATTAGCGGATTAGGTCGTACAATCAGAATTGTAATATGTAATCTACGTATGTATGGAGAGACAATTGGAGAATGGGTGGATGTATTTGGCGCCACGCGAGATGCGAGTGCGAGTACTGAAAGTGACGTTTACAGCCTTTTTGGATTAGAAAAAATTGAGGGTCTTGATGAGTTTTCACGTCGCTGCACTGTCGCGCAGCCAGTTTTCATAGACTAGGTATCAGCGAAAACGCTCGTCAAGTTTAATCAATCGCTTTGAAATCAGTCATTATACGCTTTGTGAGCAGAGTATTCTGAATTTTGGTTATTCTGTGCGATTGAGAAAAAATCTTTGATGAAACTTTCAGTTAAAAAACTTAAGTTATATTTAAAAACTTCTATACCTTATATTCTGTTTATTATACTGAGCAAACTATTTCACAATAGCATTATGTTATACATTTATTTACCGTTATTACAATGAACGTACCAAAATGACCAGAATTTCCCTATAAATTTTTATTTCAATTTCCCCAAAAATAATCATTATGAATAATGCAAATGCACGCAGCTCAACAATCGCAGCGTATCCATATAGGCAAAACTACACGCTTCATCGCTGCCGCACATATATACGTGCGGGGCGTGCGCAGAAAGAATAAAAGAAAAAATAAAGATTGATCATTCATTTAACGAAGTGTGAATACGGCGAAACTTTTGTGTTCGGCGTCTCTCCTTTATCCCCCTGCTTACGCACACAGAAGAGCTCTTTCGGTGACATCGCTTAAGGACGTATAAATTAATTTCTTTCCCCGGCGCAGAATGTTCTCGCTACATAACAGCAGCAGCAGTAGCAGCGGCGGCACGACCAGCAGCAATGCATCCGCAATAAAAACCGGCGCACCGTAGCCAGCAACAATGTGAAGAAACAATGCGACGCAGCGAAATTCTCGCTCTCACCGAGAGACTCTCTCTCTCTCTCTCTCTCTCTCTCTCTCTCTGTATATATACTCGTGCAATAATAAGAGCAAAAGTGCAGAGCGATCCTCCGCTGCTGCTGCTGCTGCTGCTGCTGCCTCTGCTGTTGCTGCAAAAGGTAAAAAGGAGCTGAACACGCGCGCCCGAGCGCAAGCAAAGTTCACTGCCAGAGAGAGGAGGGGGAAGAATATATATACAAGGGGCCGCGTGCATATAAAAGAACTGGCAAAACGCGCTAACCGCTATCGGCCGACAGGTAAACCGGTCGATTCCTTATTTTTTATTGCTCTCTGCTTCTCTCTCTCTCTCTCTCTCTCTCTCTCTCTCTCTCTCCTCTCTCACTTTCTTTCCTTTCTTCCACTGCATCCTCCATTCTTGTTCGCAGCTTTCGGAGCTGAGCTCGGACAGGAGCATTTTTATCGGTCTACCGATGAAGAAGAAGAACAAGAAAAGAGGCGGAAAAAAACAAGAGTCGGGGGAGAGGGGTTCGGAGAGAGAGAGAGAGAGAGAGAGAGAGAGAGGAGAATCAGAAGCACACGTTTACGTTGGGCCGATGGTAAAGCAAGGCCGGGAGCAAGCGCGCAGCGCTGTCGAAAAAACGGCCACGACCAAAAACAAAGACGGATGGGCCCGACGTTTTTGTAACGTTTTGTATACTCTTTCGGCAAACATTTTTATAAATGGCGATTTCATTGGCGGCGAGAAAAAAAAAAGAGAGAAAATAGCGCACTACCCGAACTCGTCCATCTACCCAGCTCCCTCCCTCCCTTTGTGCTAAAACAACGCGATGCGCACGCGAAAAAAATTCGTTTTTGTTAAATTATACATTTCCCGAAATATAATGAAATGACAATCGACATAAATCAAGTGGGTATAGCGACGGCCTCGCGCACGCTCCACGCATTCATCACGAAATTGCGCAATATTTTCCCCGCGCTTGAAATTAAATCACATATATATAAACAAAGCTTCGCTATGTACGTGATTCTATGTCGGCTTAACGAGCTTCCGTATAGAGGGATGGGCGCGTTCTATGGGAAAGCGCAATTTGAATTCTGCGGCCTAGTTCGATTCTTCATTTTTTTTTAGAGCGCAGAGAGAGAGAGATGTACAGAAGTATTATAGGTCGACGGTCGCAGTTGCAGCAGCGCGGGTTACGCGATACGCACGCCCGGAATGAATGAATGCACCCGAGGACCACAATACTAGCTCCGGGGGAAAAAGAGAAGCAGCGACGTCGGCGAACAAAACAAGCGCAGCTACGACAGTAGGCGAAAGGATGCGAGAGCGAGAAAGAGAGAGGTGAAATGAAGGAATTAAGGTATAAAAAAGGACGAGTTACTCGCTCTCTGTCTCTCTCTCTCTTGGTTTGTGGCTCGTCCGCATAGAAGAGGCGAACAGCGGCTGTTGTGTCTCGGGCAGCTCCGACGTCCGTCTATCCTCGTGCGTGTTTGTGTGTGCGCGTGTGTGTACGTGTCGCTGCAGCCCGCACCGCACACCGACAATCAGCTAATCTCTCTCTCTCCCTCGGGCGCGTATATATAGCGGAAACGATAATTGGTATAATCGATGCGGCAATTAGAGGGGATGACGAGATAACGAGATTCACGCCGTACGGGCGACTACTCGCCCACTTTTCGCCGTGGAGACTTTAAGTGCCGGTTGCGATAGAGCGTTTCGGGGGCTGCTGCTGCTGCTGCTGCTGCTGCTGCTGCTGCTGCTGCTGCAAGTGTAACAGTTGCGAGAGAAGTGAGATCCTACGCGGCTTCTTTGCTTTCTCACACTTTTGCGGGCCAGTGCTGGAGGATCAACTGCACTGTTCTGGGCTACTATATATGTATATACCCTTAATCAAGGGGATCGAGGTGATGGTGCAGTGCTCGGTGTGACGTAGACTGGTTGTTAAAGTACACCTGGTTTATTTCGTGGAAGATGAATAAAAAGAGGAAATCGAGATCGGGATGGAATCAGATATTGCCGAGACCAATAAAATTCATTCGTTCGTAACGAATAGCTGCGGCTACGTTTCTCGCAACGTTTCCCGAGATATTATAGTGTGTAGGAAACCTCGCGAAAGCGCAACAACGCGCCACTCGCGCAATCGTCAATAGTGCTAATTTTTGCACTTGAGCCACTCGAGCAACGCCCGCCTATATTATGGAGCCTCGGAAAAGGAAAGAAGCAGTAGCAGCGCCACTCGAGCATTAGTTAGCCAAGGGTTGGGAGCGAACTCTGAAAAAGGTCTAATTGGCCTCGTCCTCGCGATATAGGCTTATTGCGTCCTCTCTCTTTCTCTCTCTCTCTCTCTTATGCGAGTCGTCCCTTATGCAGCTGGTAACGACTCGTTGGGCTATTCCGTGTCCCGCTGCACTACGCCACTCGTCGAAAAGGATTACGTTACAGGGCTCCACCTACTATACACTGCAGCAGCCACTTTTGTCCTGTACGAGACCGAACAGAGGGAGGGAGAGCAACAAAAAAAGAAAGCCGAAGAGTAAAATACATGTAAGGCGACGGATTATGAATTGGCGTTTCACGCTTATTGTGCAGTGTGCTGCTGCTGCGCGACGAGGTGAGAGTGTGGCCGAATTAATAGCCACTCAAAAAGCCTTCCCTTTTCCTGCGCACACACGTACGTTTTTTTTACTTTCTCTCTCTCTCTTTCTCTCTCGTTCGCTACTTTAAATAGCTCTAGGTATACAGTCCATTCAGAGAGCGAGAGAGAGAGAGAGAGGGGCAGCGTGAAAAGTATGTGGAGAGACAGAAAGAGAGAGAGTGGGGGAGGGGCACGGGGGGGTACTTTCTCAAGCCATCGCTTCTCTCCTGACCCGTCGCGTCGACGAGCAGCGCATTCTCACTCGAGTGGGCCGAAAAACACGTCGAAACTCAAACCTTCTCCCCCTCTCTCTCTCTCTCTCTTTCGCTCCTTAATACCCGATCTCATCTCTCCTTTTTTCCCTGGAGCGCGCGTATATACGCAAGCGGGCTAACAATGGCCAGCAGCAGCAGCAGCAGCAGCCACCACTTGCCCGATTCTCCTCTCTTGTGTGATATACCACCGCGTGACACGATGCCGCTGCTGCCGCTGCATGTGTGTGTTCAAAAGGGGGGTGGGGGTAGGGGGAGCTACAACACACTGCGGGCGCATTCACTCGTCAGGCCTTCGTTCCAGGATGACGGCCTAATGAACGTCGCACTGCAGCGAGAGACGACTGGCACAAGCGCTAAAAATTACGAGATCGCCGCAGAGAGAGAAAGAGAAAGAGAGAATCGAATGGACTCGAGCGCACGGCTATTATGTCGAGGTGGTTTATATGTGTGGCTCCTTTTTTTTATGCTCTCTAACATACAGGGATTGCGTATACCAGGCCGTGTGCAGGCGTGGATTTATAGCGGAGCGAAGCGAGGCTTAGAGTTGAATTATTCAATTGGACACCGCGCGTGGAATTGTCGACGAACCGCGGCGGCAAATGGCATTTGTATTAGTTGGCGTGTGCGTTGTCGAAGCGTAAAAAATGTCCCGTTACAGTTATAGACTTTGTTAACTATACGCAAGCCCCCGACAATGCGCTATCTCGATGCGTCTCCAAAAGTTAAACAATCGTTCGCAGTGTTGAACTGGAAATTATTGGCCTTTGATTGACCCATCGATGGCGAATTGAATAAATTGTTCGAATCACTGCCAGGCCTATGGAAAGAAAGATCCTCTAAAAAAAAAAGAGCTTCCTGCAGGAAATCGCGATTGTCGCATTTACTCGAAATTACTTGGCCGCGAAGGCGCAAAATTTGAAAGTCGATCGAGATACCGAAGATCCGCGCTACATGAAATCTCCAAGGGTCGAAAAGGCAGGACTCGAACGGAAATCCGGAAGAAGACGAAATCGAATTGACGTCGTCGCGAGGGTGTGCGTACAAAAGGGGGCCGTGCAACGCAACTCCGGATCCTGCGGGTGCAGAATCAACTGAGCGTACAGAACGCGCTGAATATCGTCGAGGGAGAGAGAAGGGCGAATTTTAGCATTGCGCTCCGGTGGGGTGTAACGATAGAGAGAGAGAGAGAGAGAGAGAGACGGTCAAATGCAATCCAATTACTCGCGCAGGAGCCTCGCCGATTGGAATTTCAAAGGGAATCGATTGTACCGCCGTGCCGCGGCCACGAGCGTGTATATAGACGAGAGAGAGAGAGGTGTTTATTAATAGAGCTGCAATTCGCTACGGCAAACGGAAGGACTGCAGGGCTGATCGGCTTGGTAATGCTGCTGCGCTTATAGGTACTCTCTTTTCTGTGGATTACGTGGTTATACAGCTCGAGGGAAAGCGCAGAGCGGACGGAGCTTGGAATTTACTTGGGGCTTATCTTTCTTTTTTTAGGAAGGTTGGGATCGAGAGTGTATGGTAAAGTCAAATTTGGAAAGGAGTCACCTGTTGCTTGGTGCTATAGACTAAATTCTAAACAGCTATTTGCGAGGCCGATTAAATATTAAAAAGTCGCAAAATTTCGTTAATTCTTAATTGAAAGTACGACCACACATCTCACTTTACAAATTTTAAATTAAAGAGTAAAGCATTTCGAGAAGAAAGTGGTTTATCAAGAAAGTATCGATTAAGCGATACTATTTTCATTACTCATTTGACTCTCACTTATAAATGATAGCGATTTTTATCGAGGCTGGTGAATATGCAACGTTCGGATATGATGACGTGAGCCATGCTAGAAAGAGGTCGTCTTTGAATCGAGACTTTTGTCGTCGTCGCTAGAATCAAATCCAATATTCCCCGAAAATTTGTTATAACGCACCCAAAATCCCAAAGACTATATATATACATATGGCTCCAGCAGTGCGGGAACAACTTTGGCATTGTAAACATTTTTAATTCAAATACACGCTATCCCATTAGCTTAAAAACCTCGGTTCCCGTGTAATAGATATCCATTTGCATCCTATACGCGAAATTTTAACAAAATCGAGAAAATTCATTTCACTCCATTATCCCGCGAATAATACCTAAAACGACGTTTCCCTTGTATTATACGTTTACACGATATCCCCTCGCTATTAAATAAAAGCAGTGAACGAACGAAAACAAAAAAAAAAAAAAAATAAGCAATTTAAAACAATTCAGCTGCAGCCGCGGGTAATTCGTTTTTTCATCAGCTCGCGCCAAAATACTGTTAGCGCGAGCGCGGCGGGCAGCTTATTTTTCCAGGGTGGCCTCGCGGGGAAGGGGAAGCCGAGCGCCAGCCAGCGACAAATCAAACCGTGCTCTCATAATTTCAAAACACAGCCGCCTCTACAACTTTCCCTTACACGCAGGCACACACACACAAGCGGCGCGTATATACTATATATATATAGAGCTGCAAAAGTCGGGGCAGTGCAACGGACGCGCAACGATCCCCGTTCCGCCAATAACGCGCGTTTATTATTTTCAATTAAAAGCATCGGGTCGTTCCGCAGTCGTGCTCGCGAAATCGATCTCCGATGGCGCGAGAGCTGCAGTGGAACTGCTACGCAAACACCGACAGCCCATGTGTGTGTGTGTTGGATGCGAGCGGGTATATAAGCCGAAAAGCAGAGGCGCACTGCAGCCGCACCGGCTGGAGTTTCGCACCCGGAATAAAAACGGAGACGACGCGTGCGGTCAAAGGCAGTCAAATTGTTTGTTATGATAAATATATGTAATAAATAATATAATTATATGTATAAAAAATAAATAATATGTATAATAAAAAAGGCACTAAATATTTTTGGGTGGAATACGGTGATTTTAGTTATCTCGTGAGCAGTTTTTTTTTTGTATGTAAAAAAAGATGAGATTTAAAAAACTTCGGCATCTTTTGTAACAACATATGAATTCTAAAATATACTATAAAATTGTAATGATTAATGTTTTATTGATAATTGCAATTCTGGATTCAGTTTTTGAAAATTAAACTACCTATTACCCCAAATTATTCTCGTGTATATTTTCATTAATATTCCAATGTGTTTTCTTTTTTCGTCTCAACAATCACCTTAAATTTTTCATTTTAAATTTTAAGAATCGAATGACCGTTTCCTAATGAACGATGTCAAAATTCACTATATAGGACTATGTATTTTTCTTTTTAAATTTTTTTAATGTTTTCAATCAATTTCAAGTCCGATAATAAACTTTTTTCAAAGTGGAAAAACTCAACATTAGCCTTCCGGACCGGCAAGTTAGTATGTTGACTCAACCCATGATCAACCCTTTACATTTGGTCAATTCATGATATTATATAGTTTTTACATACATACATAAGCCAAATGACGATCTTCTAGGGGTTAATATATATTTCCTTATATTATATTATCACTAAATAAAGTTAAATTTCTTTTCAAGATTAAAGGTCTTTTGTCCTCTAAATTATGGCATACTATTTCATTCCTCTACTTTTGGGATGATTTGTCAGCTGCGGGATTTTTTACTTACAAAATAAAATTATATTTCTAGCGATCGAAGTTCAGATTCATATTATTACGACGGGCTTAAAAAGACCTAGACTGGATGTCCCATTATAGCATAGAACCAAATATTCACCGCATACACTGCAGCTGCAGAAAAGTGCCAAGTCGATTTTCCACTTTGACACCCTGGCGAATCACCCGCAGCCGATCGACTAAAGTCGATAAAAATTTGGCGCCAAGAGAATTCGGTGAAAAACGCCCTCGAGTCCAGAGGCGAAAGGGGATGTGTGCGAGAGGCGAACGAGGACCAGAGAGGGAAGCTAGAGAGAGTCGCGGTTTCGGCGGTTCCCGTTTGGCTCGTATACACGTAGAGAGAGAGAGAGAGAGAGAGAGAGAGAGAGAGAGAGAAAGTGTGGTTCGGAAGTTCGCCGTGTATGTAGGAAGGGAGAGTCTGTGCGGTGGGCGAGAGACTACGACGCGACAGAGCTTGCCGCCGCCGCGGATCGTTGTACCCGCAGCAGCAGCAGCAGCAGCGAATAAGTCCATCGGGCCAAAATTGAAGCGAACGAGGGTATATAGCGGGGACCTAAATAATGCATGAGTGGAGAGGAGAGAGAGGAGCCGATCGAACGCAACATTTAAATGCGTGTAGTCGCCTACCATACACACACCCTTGGCCTTGCCCAAATCCCCACGTATATATACATATACACATGCGCACACCGCATCTCTGTGTATGTCCATCCTCTCATTGTACATGCATATAAGAGGTAGAGAGAGCCAAATTTCCAAGCGAAACAATCGCATTGTACCAGGCTCGCCCTCGTAAAACTCCAATTGATTGCGAGCGCGAGATTCCGCGAAGAATCGGCGGGCCATGGGACGCGCGGCCGCGTATACATTTGCATTTCATAGGCTCAACAAGCGGGAGGGAAAAAAGAGCCTGAAGGGGGACGAGGCCGTGACTCTTCAACGTTTTATGGCCCAATGGAATCCGGCGTATACGCCGAGTTGTTTTTATCAATTATGCGCGATTAGCGCAATCTTTGCTCCGGTGGCGAATGAATAATTTAAATGTACGGCGGCGGTGGCAACGAGGGACGACGACGAATTAATCGGAGGGGTTTTTAATGTTCTGGGGGAGTCGCGACATTTTGCGAGATATGTAACTTTATTGAGCATTACAACTAGTTAGCAATAATAATAGTTTTACTAGACGGCTTTTATGCTTCACGTTGTTACCATTGATTTTAGGTTGAGCATATTTAAAAGATAATAATTTATGCGTGACGAAATAACAAAGTATTCTCATCATTGCGCTTCCTCCTCGTATCGAATGGTTGATATCTAGACCCCTTGAACTGAAAATTACCCACCAGTGAATTACAACAGTCCAGCGTAATAAAGATCAGTGTGAGAAGAAAGAGAAAAACGTATAACCTCCAAGAGTTAGAGGAATAAAGGAGATAAAGAGAAAGAGTGAGTGAAAGAGAAGGAAGGCGGATAGGTATATATAGGGGATCAGTACCGGTCGGGCTCGGAAAACTGAAATGAGATCGTTCGGGCATGATGTACGAGCTCGAGCCGCCCGCGCGCGAAACTGGGTTATGGTGCAAATACTTTAGAAATTTTATTATACACCACCTACCGCGCAGACTCGGCGCATACACTTAAAGCCGGGAGCCTCTCGCGCGCTGCTCTACGACGGAACTTTTATACTTTCGAATTCAAATCGGCAGCAAAGTGGCGGTGGCGACGACCGCCAACCCTTACATCCATCGATCCCTCACACACACAGATACACACGTACAGAAGGTGGAGTATATATGCATTCGCCCGATAAAAGTGTTGGACCGGAAAAATCGACAGATATATATATGCGAGCGTCTTGGACAAATGTCTGAGCGTGTTTGACCGGACATGGGTATCTGCTCCTTTCCTCTCTTTCTCTCTCTCTCGATGTCTTTCTTGCTGCTCGCTCATTCTTTCTTACTTCTATCTCAGGCTCTCTGACCCATTTTGCGTATTTTGAATAATGTCCCAAGAATGGTGGATCTCTCTTATCTCTCTTATCGCATATTTGTCGAGCTGTTGTTTAAGTATACTTTACTTTGAAAAGGAATTCTGGGTAAATTATGGGTAAATTTGGATGTTGAAATAGAGCGAAGCAACAGAATTTGATTGTTGATGTTTAAAAAAGTTTCGTAGGTTAAAATGAAAAATAAACATTTTACAATTCAAAATAATATAAAACTTCGTAAACTTAACAGTTCAGCAGTTGCGCAACTTAATTCAATAATTTTAGAAAGGTGAATATTCCAGCGCAGTGCGTTTCTAATATTTCGCTTTATGCCGGAAAAGTTATTTTTTGCCTCAACAACTTCTTGAATACATTCTGTTTCCAGCCGCGTATTCAAAGAAACTTCGCAGCAGTGTGAAATTTTTGAAGAGCCATAAGCTTTTAAAAGTTTTTATTAAAGAATGTCCCCCTGCCAAAAAGGTCCGCCTTGATATATGTTACGTACTTTTAATTAGTTTTTTGGAACATTCGAGGTACACACAGAATTCATTCCGCGGGATACATTTTTATCGGGCGCATTTTTTAATATCAAAATGATTAACGATTTCAATTTAAAAACTCGTGAACCAGTTGCGCGATGCGTACGTACAACTTTGGCATTCAATTTTTTAAAATTGACAAATACAAATATTAACACTTTTTCTAATAATTCTTGTTATTTTTCACACTAGTTTTATAAATAATTTATTCTTTCAATTACTTTTACGCCATAAAACCTGGATTCACATAAGTCAAAGTTATAGGCAATTCAAACATCTCGTACAGCCAATATTATTCATACCCGAGTGCGCATAATATAACTTTTTGATCAAACCTGCGATCGGCCTTGCTAAAGCTGCAGAACTTATGGATGAAATAGGTCGCCCGGCAGTTTATAGTATTGGACTTGAAACGAACCTATTCGATTTTCATTGCCTGCTAAAGAGACAATTAACCGGGGGTGCACTGATGTGATTGGATCTGGATTAGCTTAGTACGATTATACGCACGCATGCTTCATAAAAGAGGATACACACTCGTACTCGGATACATTAGCAATCGCAGTCGGCGATCATCTGCCATTAAAGTTACTAGCAATTTGGTACGATTGGTACATCTTATATATGCAGTATAAATATGAAAATTTGTTAAATGTGAAAAAATAATTGAAAGTCAGCTACATTTGTCTGTTTCTACTTCCGTATATAAGCAATACTGGGCTTTTTAAAACATTCGCTGTTAAATAATCTTTATCAATTACCGTCATTTTAACACAATCAAGAATGGAACGACTTTCATAGCTTTACATTGTTATATAATTTTAATGGTTCGCAGTGTTATGGCCCTCCCTTGACATTTCTGCATCATTCATCCAAATTACAAAAGTATAAATTGCGTCAATGACCTCATCGAAAATCGACAAAAGCCAACGATACACCATCCAGATTTATTTATTCATTTAGAACAATCTGCTCGCGAGTTCGCCGCATAGATGCACGCTACCGCTTATAAATAAAGTATTTCTCGCAATATAAACTGATTTACGTCTCTGGAGCTCCGGTGCCGCCCGGCACGAGCGAAGAAAAAGCAGCCCCAACTTATCTTCGAATGCGCATTGTAATATAGGGGAAGAAAAATGTGCCCGAGCTAAGTGAAATAACTTCAAATTGTTTTCGCGCAAGTGGTTGGCCTGCGCGCCGACTCCTGCGGAATAAAAGAAGCCAGTGTGGCGCTATACTGCTGCAGCGCACCTTAATAGTGAAAAATCGTTCATTAAACAGAGAACTCGAAGCGGGCGAAATTAAAAAGGAATGGAATGAGCGCAGGAGAGAGAGAGAGAGGAAGAGGAGGCCACAAAACACAAAGAATGGCAACGAACGTAAAGGACCCACCAGGGTATAATTCAGGGCTATAGGAAGAGCTGTGACCATTTAACCGTTTAATATTGCAGAGCATTCGAGCATGCTTAAATTAACGGCTCTCAAGGTGGAATTAATGCGTAATCGAAGTGTATAGGTGCAGCACACACGTATGTAGCGTATGCAGCCTCATTTTCCAATCGAAATTGTCAGTACCATGTGTAACGGACTGTACTTTGCCGGGGCAGATTCAAAGGGATTACATTGAATTAGGTGTGTGCGGAGGTCAACGAGTTGTGCCGAAAGGTGGAAGTTTCATTATCAACTTGTAATTGGATAATCGTTATATTTCCAATGTAGTAAAAGCTGTTTAAACAATTCGCAATATGATAGGGATTCAAAGGATTGCAGAAGATCGTAAGAGTTGATTGAAAACTTTATTTATACTGCTTTTCCGGATTCAGTTATCGGCTGTGATTGTTATATCATTTTTACTTCAGCACCTCTCTTACCGCACAAAAGCAACATTGAACCTCACGATCAAATATAATAAACTGATCGATAAACAAAATATGAGCCGGCGAGAAAATGAGGGGCTCGAAACAAAAAAAAAGATAAGACTGCGTGTAAAAGACAAGCCTCGGTGCAGCATCGGCCCAAGACTCTCGTCGCAGCGGAAACGTCGTCGTCGGTACGGCTTTGGAAATTTTCCCCGACGCACAAAACTTGCGAGCGGAAAAGCTTATCCTTCCTCGTCCCATCCCTTCACCTCCACTCTCTCGCGAGCTTATTCAAAGTCCCCGGGCTTTGTTGGTTTACCGGGTTACGAAGTTCGAAACCAAATTCGATCCCTCCCATGTGAGTGTGACTGGGGGAAGCAAAAGAGAAGCTTTCTCTCTCTCGCTCGTTCTCTCGAAAAAGCCTTGCCGTGTACGTCAGCCGCGGTGGCCCATGTATACGGACGTGGACGGAGGCAAATTACACGCTTCGCACGTCCTAAGCGAGGCGGCGTGCGCCGGTCCGTTTATAATGCAAAACTTATATAGCGACGCAAGGTGTGCGTCTCTCGGACCAACCTCCCACTTTTGTGCTGGCATACGTAAGTGTGTGAATTTAAGCCGCGCCGTTCTGTTCGTGGCTTCGGGGAAAGGATGGAGAAGGGAAAAAACGTGTGCTCTTATTTAAACGGCTTACCGCGTTTTCCACCGCAGTGTATATAATAACAACTATAAAGACGTCTGTTTTTGTATGTACTTTTTTAATTAAAGTTCGCGATCTACTGCGCACGCGCAGTTTGAGATTCAAAGATTATTGAAAATTGCTTTTGCAGTTTATTTGAACTTCGGTTTTTCGCGCAGATGGATGTTAGAAAGAATTAGAACGTGTATATCATTAATATTTATGAAGCTATAAGAACTTCATAGTACTTATCGATTGAAATATTGATAAGTCACCTACTTTCTAAGTTATTGTACTTTCAAATAGTCTTGGAAAAATGTTGAGAAGTGTAAGTATCACATAAGTTCGCAAAGTATTTCAAAAGTTACGAATAAAAATATTTAAAGTTAATAAAGTTTTAAAATTACGCAAATTGCACATATGCGGGTAATCTAATAGTCATAATACTAAAGGCATATGACAGATGTTAAAGTGACAAGCTATTAAACCAGAAATTAAATTCATGGTCAATAAATTTTAATGACAGTTGCATTATGGCCAAATACCCTTTCGAATAAGTTATTAAAAATGTTTTCAATCAGCGTAAATTAAGTTCGGTAAGTAAGTTAAAAGATTTAAATAAACAAATGAAAAAATATCACTCGGTAAAATGTTAGATCCGATAAAAATTTTAATTATGTTGACCCTTTACTAATCATCATGTCCAGAGAAAAAAAAACACGTTACAGTGTGAAGTGACGATATCTAAATTCTACCATCGAGCTATTCGAGCAGCGACGACAAACACAGGCAGAAATCATATCGACGATCGTTTTTTTCTTTAATTGGTAAGCATAAATCGATGACCCTCAATCCCCTTCCATATATAGGCTCGTCCAACAAGTTTTCCAACTTTCCAATTTCCCAACAGCTCTAGCAATCGGCTCTATTCGCTTTCCCGACCTATCGAGTGCACTGCGACAAACGCTCATCGAGAGGCCAGGAGAGCGCCAAGTGTGTTTTTGTTTCCGGGGACGCGCTGCACACCCACACAAACTCCGTCGGCGCACTGCAGCAGCTAGTTTCCCGAACGTATACACACGATCGCGACGTATAACGGTGGATGTAGGTGGAAAAGAGGGGCACACGCGATCACATGTCACACGCGACAATGCAACGAGAGTGGACGAGTGTGCGGGAGAGAGAGAGAGTGAGAGAGGAA
This sequence comes from Megastigmus dorsalis, assembly GCA_900490025.1. Lineage (NCBI taxonomy): Eukaryota > Metazoa > Arthropoda > Insecta > Hymenoptera > Megastigmidae > Megastigmus > Megastigmus dorsalis. The sequence goes on from UELU01147088.1 coordinate 17,474, forward strand.
GCGCGAGATTTGGCGAACAACATTTTTCACCTCGCCGTGCGGTGGTCGAAAGCCGCTCAAAGCCAACATCCCTCAAAGCGCGCGCGCGCGTGTGTGTGCGGATAGACCGTAATTTAGGCCGACAAAAAAAAACCTCAGGTCACCGCGTTCGACGCAAACGAACAATACTGCAGGCAGCTGTGCACCAGTCCTCGTTCCTCGTATATAAGTGAATTTATACATTTTTTCGGAAAATTTTTCAACGACGACGACTATATATACGCGTATATACGCGTACAAGTGGTTGAGAGAGTGAAGAGCCGAGGTCTCGGGGGGTGCATATGCACGCGTATATACACGGTATAAGTCCTTTGCGGTGTGTATATATACGCGAACTCCGCGTGCAATTAACGTCGAGTGTGTCAGGTCGTATAACGAACGCACCGATAAAGTTCACGTGTGCGACATGTACGACGCCCGCAGTTGTAACGAGTGCGCGATTTTGCAAGCACGAGGGAAAAGAGAGAGAGAGAGAGATAGCGAGCGAGGTTACTTCAGTGATTAAAAGAATTTGTTAGACAAACAAGTCTCTCGGATGTAGATATTGAAGGGAATGCTTACAAATTTTCCACTCGATGACGGAAACTGATGGAGAAAAGAGTACTTTTTAACAAAATGAAAATTTAATCGATAAGCTGGTCTACTTGTTCATTTACTGCTTCGCTATATATATATATGGCAATCTTCAAAGCCTTTATACACACTCAATTAAACTTTAGGAGATTGTATAGAGTGAATTCTGTATCATTTTCAAGATAAATGCTTGCTTTGCTTAGGAGGATGCCATACCCGAGTATAATCAGTAGACACATAATTATAACGTCTCAAAGAATGAAACTGAGTTTAGTTCAAATTACGTTAACGCGTCAATTCCGAATTTTCAGTAGTCGAGGTTATTTTGTCACTGTAGTAGATTATACCTCTAATAACCGGGTAAAGAAAAATACCAACAACTTGGCGCAAAAAAAAAAAGAAAAACAGCTATACAGCCAACAGCATGAACTTCTAATTGTCACCTACACGCAACACCTAATGTAACCAGCACCTACACACACACACACACACACACGCGCACACACATACACGGATCCACCGCAGCGTCACAGTTCGCGCATAGATATTCATACGCTCGCGATATACGTAAGAGGCATAGAACTACGGCATATAACTATAGTCTGTCGTCCAGGGAGTTGAAATTAGGTTAGGTTTGCGCCCCATGACGACGTCGAGGACGACGACGACGACGACGACGCGGACTACGACGACGTCGGTACCTATATATATATACATACATAGGGTTACTCGATTAAACCTGGCTCCCATCTGTTTGGATTTGATTATGACACTTGCCCCGATGAATATCTTATGCGGTCGGAGAGGAGCCGTTCGCCTCACACACACGCCGCTTAGAAGATGATGAATCACGCGCCTAACAGAGACATTAAGCCTCGCACACAGCTACGTTAATGCTCACACACACGCGCACACGTGTACGCGGTGTGGCCTTGTGCATTTTTAATCGGATTTTGAATGGCCTATAGCAGCTTTTCCACGCCCCGGTATATAACCTCTTCTCCAGTTTTCGTGGCGCGCGTCCGCCGCGCTCTAACGGGATACAACGAGCTTCTAAATATTTCAGGAGGGACTGCTTGTGTGCAGCCCTTGTCTCTCTCTCTCGCGCTCTCTCTCTCTCTCTCTCTCTCTGTCTTTAGTGGCGCGAGAGAGCGGCAATTCCGGTGGCGCGCGCGGATCCCCTGCAGTGTGCAAGTTTTATGGCGATCGTAACTTTGTCGCGCGCGCGCTCGCGCGTACGGTAGGCCTCTCTCTCTCTCTCTCTCTCTCTCTCTCTGTTACGCCAAAAACTTAATGACGGTATATCTCTTGCGCGCGCGAATTCGAAAATCTCGTTTCCTGTGTGCAACGTTCGTCGATTAACGTGGCTGAGGTAAGGGGCCTCGGACGCTTATTTAATACGAAATTCGGATGATATCGTTACTCGAAATTATAGTATATGATACAAAATATCGAGTATCTTGTAGTTATATATAAAAAGATAACAAGATAAAAAGACCCAGTGAATAGACACTTAAGAATACGTACTAATAGTGACTGTAAACACTGATGTATGAGCCTCGTCCAAGACTGATTGGTCAAATCTGTCTAGACACCAGACCAAGTCAATCACTACCACAATCCAGTCACTGCGTCTTTTACCTTACTATGGAAGCCTATGAGGCATGTACCCATTGATGACCCGTGTATTTAGCAGACATTGCTGTTGTAAAGTAAAGATAGATGTCTTGGTATATAATTGCATTTATGACAAAAATGAAAAAAAAAACCTTAATGATCTAATAAATGATATGAAAGAGAAATAAATCTGAAATGTAGCCGTCATAAAATATGATTCACTCTATAGGAAACTTAATAGCGAATGATAATAAAGTTAAATCAGTACGTGAAATTTAATATAACCAGAATTTTATGCTTATACTAGGAATTTCTTCAACTTTCACTACTTGTCTACTACCACATAACGACTTTTCCATTGTAAGAAGATTATAATAAAAATGACTACTATTGTAACTCGAGGACAAAACTCATATTTCCACAATTTGCAAACACCAATTGGCAGAAACTTAGCTACCTAACTTCGAACTCCATTGAAAACCAAAAAAAAAAAACAAAAAAAAAACTCAACCGCAGAAAAAGCCACGTAGTTTGTCATTTCACACTTGATAGTTCCAGTGCAAACCATCATCTCTCCCCGCGGTAGGCAAATTTTACGCAGCCCTCGTCCTTCAGCTCCGTCGCCGAGTGTCTTGCGCGTCTCGCTCCAGCAATCGAGAATCGCGCGCGCGCCGCAAGAAGCATCCCCACGAAGCTCCTCCTGCAGCCAATGGCTTAAAACTCTCTCTCTCTCCCTCAATGTCGAAGAGAGCCATGCAAGCAAGCAGGCGCGTATACATATATATATATACACACGATGCACGCGACGCGCAGAGCGGGGGGCTTAGATGGCTTCACGCGCGGCGGCAGCCCCCCTTCGAAAATATATTATTTACCGTACCCGCCCACTGCATTTGCCCCCGGGCTTGCGCGAGAAGCCTTCCTCCTTCCTGCCTTGCCTGCCCTGCCTGCCTCTCTCTCTCTCTCTCTCTCTCTACTCCCTATGGTGTGCACCACACGTACACGCGCACATCGCAGGCCGTCTCGAGTGTTGTGCCGCTACTGCTGCTGTTGCACGCACTGCAACGCGCATCTCTCGCGCCTAGAGGTTCACCCTCCTGCATACACACACACACACACACATATACATGTATGTATACGGGGGCTGCGCTACTGCATCTTGTAAGGGATACACCGCATGCGAGCTGCGCGCGCGCGATCGAATTCTCAGCTTATATACAGTGTCGAGAGAGAGAGAGAGAGAGAGAGAGAGCTGCTGCTACCGTGTTACGCGTGTGCCTGGTTTACGCCATGGGATATACGCGTCGCGGCGGACAGCTCTGCGGTGTTGGCGTATTATACGCGAGTCCCAAGCTTTTTAACCCTTTGAGCGGAGCGCGACGATAGTTCTTGCTACACTACACTAGTTTTATATTGTGTTCGAAGCGGCGTGGGAATTAAATTGCTTCTTTCTCGCTGACCTTGCTCGCGTCTTTTGACATTTTTTGACAAATTAATATTCGTCGCAATTTTTTTCATCATTCAATATAACGTTGTTTTGGCTAAAAACAAATTAATCAGTTCTCGAGTATATGCAAAGCCTCGGTCCCCGTATACCAAAATCCAATATCGAAATCATCAAACTGTATGTTATATTATACGCGCACCAATGATACGAATCTCGGCCCATCTAAACCAGAAATGAACTCCGCGGCCGCAATGACAAATCACGAATGTTACCGCGATGATGACGAGTCGCACGTTAATCACGTAGTACATAACATTCGCTTATGAAGCCTGCAGGAGAGAGTTTACTACCCGGCTACATCGACGAAAAGCCAGAAGCTTTCATTGCATTCGACGACATTTCACTCGAGTTATCTCGACTATTAAAAAAAACGAAACACCAAAGATAACAATCATTTGTACCCAACCCAAGACATGCCTGCGAGTAATTTCAAGATAATATGAAAGAGGAAAAAATCTTGTACGCAACTCCACCACACAGAGCGTTGAGAAAAAGTAAAACTCATCTTTTCGGAAGTCGTTCTCCACGCCCACAAGCAAGGCCGCCTCGATCACTCGAGATTCAAGTAGAACGGACAGTTAAGCTCAGACAGAGCGCACCGATATATATATATATGTGTGTGTGTGTGTGTGTGTGTATACGAGGGGATGCGAATCGTATATATAGACACACACATGCAGGGACGATTCGAGGCGGAAGATGAGGGTTGCACACGCCGCGGAGAGAAAAAAAAAGAGTGTCTGTGCGTGCTCGAGAGAGAAAAAGAGAGAGAAGGAGGAGCCGTATGTGGTATAAGAGCCACCGCTGGGAATCCGCACATACTGGAAGAAGAGAGAGACGACGACGACGCAGCGCACTGCGTGAATGCGGCTAAAAAAATATTGTTTGTCGCGTAGCTTCTCATTGTCCTCGGGATTTTCAATGTAC
>UELU01147088.1:35267-55339 GCA_900490025.1 Megastigmus dorsalis
CCCCCTATACAGCTGTCAATTAAAAAACGGAGGCGTTGTGTTGTTGGCGCTCTCGCTCCATTCGCCTTTCCTTCTTCTTTTTTTTTTTAATTTCGCGCTACGGGGATTCCCCCCTCCTTTTTTGCCTTTTGCATACGAGTGAGACACGCGAGATGGATGTTGATATATAATGTAGGGAAATGGGTTTTCGCGAGAAAAAGAGAGAGACGAAGGGTTCGGGAACATGCGAAAAACCTGATGCGGAGGGCTTTAAGCACTTGGTGGCAGTGGATAACTTTTTATACTATATACCTACATATAAAGGTTTTTTTGCGGTTTTGTGACAAAGTAGGTTTTGTTGGGAAACTGGAAAATTAAGGAATGGGCTAATTTTTATCGCCAGGTTAGCTTACTTTTTGTTAAGAATAATATAAGTATAATTAACTTTATAATTATTTCTAGCATTCTATGCTCAACTCCATATAGCACTAAAGAACTTTTTTTATAAAAATTTTTATTAGAAATTTAAACTATCCATACCTACATTATAGATAACCACATATTTTTCTTATATCATCTATATTTCTAATACAAACTTTACGTAACGAATTTCTCGGATTATTTAAAGCATTTAAATACTTAAGAAGAATTAACTCCTTATATAGATTTGGGGGCGTACAAATATCAATTCGTATAAAGTAATAAATTATTTAGTATGCTTATTTTTTACATTATAATTCATTTCATATCATAAGTAATTTAGTCGAATTAATTACTCTATCGGTGATTAAATAATAATATTTGAGCTTGTAGTCTTTAATTTATTAGCATTAAGTTAAATTAATTAATGTACCTACTAAATGCACAATATGCGTTATCATAATTAATCAAAATGAACATTACCCAGTCGACAATCATAGAAAAAACTATCTTATGAATGAATAAGTTATCCTGACAAAACAGAACCGTAAACAATTACAGAAATAAATTGAAATAAAGACATCGACTGTCGCGGATAAAAAAGAAAGAAGAACGACAAAGCTATATAAGAGAAAAAAAAATAGAAAGAAAGCGAGAGAGTGAGAGAGAGTGAGGGAGCGAGAGAAAGAGTAGAAGAGAAGGTAACCCCTCTGAAAAGTGCCAGAGGCGGCGCACGTACTCACAAAGCGACCGACAAAGTCGACTTTGAAGGGGGTGTGAATGCGCCATCACAGATCTCTCTCTCTCTCTCTCTATATATATATATATATATATATATATACATATGTGTGTGTGGGGGTGTGTATATATATCGCATCAAGTTTTCAATTCCGCTCTTTTCCAGCAAGCCGCACGTTCGATTGCGTTTACCGAACGGAAGGATCGATGTACATAATATATATCGTACAATATACCTGCACTTAAAAGCTTTGTGTGCAGTGCAGCAGCTCCGCGATCTGTATTGCATATATACAAGCTCCAGAAAGTTTATCTTCTTAGAAAATATTTCCCTAGACACAACCGTTTTCATAAACGTTTCCCGCGGCGACATCCAGAAGCAGCTCCTGCGATTTTTCTCTCTCTCCGTAATGAGAGATGTTTTTTAAGGTTCGGCAGATAGGCGCGTGTGTCCGATAATATCCGGGGATTCAATGATCGAACATCGGAGCGGCGATACAAAAGCACGAGAGATTATGAGAATTATACGTTTATTGCCACCGCCTAGATTTTATGCAGGGATCAAAATGAAATGATATTCCGGACCGAGGCTGTCGACCGACCAAGTGTTTAAATTATATTTATGCGGTGCACACACTCATTAATATGCGAGCTTCGTTCAGCTCTTATGGATATATATTTTGGCACTTGGGTTTGCAGGCGTGCTACGACAGTGTGTTTATCTACGTTTCCTGTTGATTATTGTAAAATGCTTAAATGCATTGAATGCAATTTTGTTGTTTCAACGTTTATTGGAAAAAATCCAGCGCAAAGAACATCAAATATAAATACGATATTCAATATAAGTCATTGGCGAGTTTGAAAAAGTCGTATTTAATACTCTTTAATAAGTAAGCATAGTAATATATAATCTATAAAACAAACTCTTTTTCGGTCAACAGCTTTTTAATAATACATATATAGTAGGGAACAAAATCGAAAAGTGTTGATTTAATTAAATTATTGATTGATCTGCTACATCGATATACCATTTATAAAATTGAACGTATATCATTTCACGAATAAAATACCGCAAAACAACGGTATATCTTTCTTTTATTCAACGCAAAATTGCAAATAATTGAAACATTAAATCATTAAAGAGCCTCGGATCAATACTCTTTCACTAGCTGGTAAAACTAACAATGCGGTTCATTAAAGTTTCAAAAACACATTTTCCCCCTAAGCCCCATTAAAAAGCCTTTCGTACATATAAAAACGATACGAACAATATCCTGCATTTACGCGGCTGAACAAAAACAGAATCGATATAGTTGCATCCCGTACACACGCGGCTATATTCTACACACAGCGATAGAGAGCGCAAACTAGAGAGTCACGCACAATTGTGACTCATAGGCTCGGAGTAAATTTCGCTAGGACGTTATAAGGTATATATCCCGGCGCTTGGCGCATAAATTATGATTGCCCGGTAATAACATGTAATAGCGGCGGCGGCGGCGGCGGCGGCGGCGGCGGCTCGCAGCGACTAACAATAGTGAGAGAATATATATATGTATGTATGTAGTTATATGTGTATACACGTATACTCACATTGGATTGGTGGAGTTCCAATATATGTCCGGCAGGCGGGAACAGGTGGCCTCCCGAGGAAAGGCCTCCATCACAGTTAGCAGGAGAAGAAAAAGAATGAACCAGGGCATGATGTCCAGCTGAATCTTGAGGCCGTTCGTGAACCACTACACGGAAGAAAGGCGCCTTTGAGCGATCGGCCACCTGCGAACACACGCACACACACAAAAATTTAATCTCGTCCGCTCGATTTAGTTATGCAATAACATATATATATATATGTGTATGGTATAGGATAATCTATCGTTATTCAATGGTGCGCGACATTTTTTTGCTCCACGAGTCCGCGGCTCTCGTCGACGAATAGTATTTAAAGAGATTAACGACGTCGCGAAAGTGGCTCACTAGTAAGAAGTGTCCCAGTGATTTTTGTAAAGGAAGATGCTTTGCCGCGCGGCGGCGGCGAGTGATTTAGCATTCGTAATAAGGCATTCTTTATCGGGGCAAAGAAGACTTTTGGTGAGGAGCGCGAGCTGCTCTCGGGATTTATGCGTTTAATTGTCGATTGGACTTTGGCCGCGCGCGTGTTTGCCTTTCGTTTCTTTCGCTGGACTAACTGCACGGGCTCGCCCCGCGCGGACCTTATTAAAGAAGAATTATATCGTTCGACGGCGTTCTTGGAATGCTTGATGCGATCGATGAGATATTTTGCATGATACTTTCTATGCTAAAGTGGCTTTTTCGCCGTTAGGCTAAAAACCAAATTTCTTTTGAGTACCTCTAGATATTGTAAAAAGACAATAGTCATTTATTTATAACATTTTTCTGATAAATCTGCTCTTCCAAGAACCCCATTTTCGTAATTCTTTATTATGCACTTATATATTAAATGATATTGTAATGTAAACTCTATAAATTAAGGTGCGTGTATAAGCGTTAAAAATATATATTTATATATATTTTGGGTTATATTGCGAGTATATGTTTAGTAACAGAAATTTCAGTTCATAGGTGCTATAATCGAAGAATTGTGAATACGTAATACCAGGAAATACAGATAAAGCGAAAAGGGAAAGTGCGTGTATATGTAGTAATGGAAAAAAAAAGTCGATCGTCGCACACGATTTACGCGGAGTCATTTTCGTGATACACCATCGCGTCGCCGCTGCAAAGACAAACGCATCCTAATTACATCGTCCCGTCAAGCGGAAAGACGAACATTCAATCAGCGCTAAACCAAACACACGGCGGGCAAAAAATATACCCCCTCCCCAGTCTCTCTCTCGCTCCCTCTCTCTCTCTCTCCGGAGGAGGAGGCGGGACCGAGAGCAAACAGTTTCACTTTTCGCCGGTGATTTGCATTACGCGAGTGTACACGGGGCTGCACTAAATCACGGGGCTCTGACGCATCGTCGTGTCGGTGGCGGCGGCGCGTCGATAGATCGATCCCCAAAACTATCTCTATAGGAAGGAGGAAAGAGGAAAGCCGAGAGAGTCTCGTCTGCGAGGAAAAAGAGAGAGAGATAGAGTACAAATACGTTTGCAGAGATATCAAAGAGTTCGCGTATAGTATATAAGCGATGGAATGGGTGATTGATTGATAAATAGTTGTGTATAGAGGCGCAGATGAGGAGCTGCAGATAAAGAAAACAAATGGAGTTTAGTATAATATATAGAGAAGGGTGAACTGTCTCGCGAAATTCGTTTATACAACAGCAGCGACAAATATGTTTCCTTCTTTTTTTCGGGTGTGTATACACGCGGAACGAGTTCTTCGAAAATCTTGTATTTACTCGGCCAATGTTTATGTTGTTAATGTTGGATGGCTGGCTTATGCGTTAGTTTTAGTTGGAGTTCAGGAAAGTTTATTCAACTTGGCTGAATAGCACATAAAAGTAGTCTGTTTAATTATGCAGAACATTGGCTTCTTATACTTAACTTTGAAAGATAAAAGTTTGGCTGTTATTGTAATTTTTCATTGAAAAAGCACGACAATTGAATATTCGTTTAATCATTCGATTTTCATGAAGCTTTATATTAATAAATTAGTTTCGTAGAAAAAAATTTATTACGCTTTTACATTAATACGAATTACATTTTATTATGTATATATAAATTATATTTTAAGTGTTTTCTGATTTAAAATTTTAATAATTACAAATATTAAGTTAAACTCACTGCAAGAATTGTATCGACACCCTTTGATTATACGCGTCATACGTGTATCGATCATCGATGCGCGCTTAGATTACTGAACACGTGAGTAAAATAGACTAAAAACGTTGTAAAGCTAACTAGCTGTGCTCGACAGTCAGAATTACAAAGTGACTTTGCTAAGTGAAAATAGTTAGTTTAAGTTAATTATTTCCCTCAGTGTTGTTTTAGGAATTAGATTAAACGTTACAAGTCGTGGCGCATAGATTTTTGTACCAGTATTCGTGTGACAATTTCATTTGTGTTTCGTAAAAGTTTCACCGGTATAAAATAAAATAATTACTAGCTTAGATTCTAGCGATTTTAAGATTATTGCACGAAAGAATAATAAAATCACATTCGACGAAGGTCTGTAAGTAAATTGCGAAAAGGCGGCCAATAAATCATAATAATACGCGCCAAACGATAGCATTCGTCGAAGCATGAATGACTCCCACACCCTTTATGATTTCAATAATTTCCCTCTGAAACGTCTTTTATTCGTTGAAGATCCGTGAAAAACCAATAAGAAACATGCTGATAGACACAGAAAAGGAACAATAAAGAGAGAAAAGAAAGTAGTCCATCGCGTCGGTTCTAGTGGAAAACCTAATGGATTCGCTGAGAAAATAATTGAGAAATACGGAGAGAAGAAACGTTTCGCGAAAGTCAATAGAGACAGGAAAAGCAAAAGAGAAAGAGGGAAAGAGGGAAAGAGAGAAAGAGAGAGAGAGAGAGGTAGTAAGAAAGCGAGAAGCAGCAGCAATGTGTCGAATGCACCCCGGGAGGGCTGTAAATGTCGAAGGCTCGGCATCGAAGCTACGCATCAAGATAGAGGGAGGAAAGAGAAGAAGAGGCCAAGGCACAAGCGCCTCTCCACTCGCCCATGGAATCGCAAAACAAGACGAAATACACACAGGGACAAGTCGAATAAACGGATGCTCTCTCTCTCTCTCCCTCTTTCGCTCTCTCGAGGTGATAGGGCTAAATTGAACTCCGAGGGAAATCGAATTTTCCTTTACTGGTTACTTTTGCAAACGATTAAATTGACGTCATCTTTTTGTGCACTCGCCAGATCCTCTTTTACGCTAATTACGGAAATGAGACTTTGAGAACTGCAGCGGATGGGGGAAGTTCGAAGTGCGTTGACACACTTTTCGAAAAGAACTTTTACTCCCAGCTGCTTGCAGATAAATATATGTATAGTTAAACTGTTGGCTGTATATTTTTGGGCTATTACGGTCGCGCTAAAGTTTTTGTACCTATTTATATATAAGTTGCGTTTCGTTAGGATGAATATTATATGAATTACTGGCCTGAAATAGTCTAAATTTTTGATAGTCTGTAGAAGAGTAGTTATTGTAAGACAGTAATATCGGAAGCAATATTTTCAATTGTCGTTATGAAACATTACCAGTAATGAAATTACGAAATAAAAAAAATACAAAATAAAGTGCTAGAAATCCGGTAAAGAAGCGTCTAAGAACTAAACGAGTAAATCGCCGAGTCTTTAAAGCCGATAGCCAACTGCGTGATAGAGTTGCAGGTACACACACACACACACGCAAAGCAGCCACGCCTGGAAGGATACTCGGATCCGCGCCTTTTCTTCATTTTTCTACACCGGTTATTTTCGTCTAACGTGCGCGAACAAAAAGAACCGCGGTTCGACGGATTCACGCGGCGACAAAGCAAACACAGAGGTTCGAGCCAAATCCAAATGTTCTCTCGCGGTGGCCAAGTTGGTTCTGGCTGGACGAAAGCCTTTCCCAAAGCTTAATGGGCGGATCAAGCGAGCGAATAAAGAGGAAAAAATCATCTTTCGCTTTGTTTACTTAGACGAGTTCTTCTCGTTTTTGGTTTCTGTGCGGATCCTGTATTTCGCATATTCTTTTTATTCGAGTATATAGCTCCAGAAATGATCGAATGAAACGGGCCTTTTAAAAATCCATTCTACCTCAGCATAAACTTAAATCGGATTAAAATTTTAACGTTTGATTTGGTTTCTTTTACAATAAATCCGTCGAACAAAAGAAAACCGCTTGATCGTTAATAATATAGGAATATCGTCAGGTCGATTTAGCACGTAAAATCTATATATCGCGTCATTGATGCGATAATAATGATCGTAATCTGCGCAATATGTTGCGAAAACATCAGCTGCGAGCAGCGCTGCGGCTCCCCCCTTTTAATAGCGTGCGCGCCTAAGCTCTCCTGCCTTTTGTGGATGGGTAACAACCGCGGAACCCCCGATTACGTTTCGCCAAAATTGCCCTCTCTCTCTCTCTCTCTCCCTGTATGCCTTGCCGAGGCTGCAGGTTTAACATTTTCTTTAATGCAAAACAAAGGAAAATATTTGGGAGCCGCACACGCTCTTTTGTTCGGAAATATACGACTGGATTGATAATCTATTTTTACTAATTTGTATAGTGTAACAATTTTGCTTAGCCTTTCTATACGGAACAAATTACATTTTTTTTTAATTAAAAAACAGCTATGAATATACGAACAAAAGTAAGGTTTTCTGCTTGGATTCTTATTCGTTTTTAATATTTTATTATTTATTGTATATCAGTAGCAAACAAAAATATAAAATATATATCATAACATTTAATTTATCGAGCAAAAGAAGAGCTGCGAAAAACTATCTCTACAGTACGTAATATCTCAATTAAATAGTGCAAGTGCGATTTGGTAAGATAAAAAACCGTATAAATATATAGATATAACGTGAACAGATCAGCTTTCCAATCTTCAATGACACCTTCGCTATCCATTCTGAAAACAACCCTTTCATTGCCCCTGAATCAATCACCTTCGTATCAATGAAAAATTGTCATAGCTCGCGCGCTCTCCGCACAAACGCATACACAAACTTTCGCTTCTCCGCAATGACAGAGTTCGTAAAATTCTTTATAGATCATAAATCTCCCGCGACCCCCTATATACCTAAACAATAAAATAGTCATCGTAGACCCGCATCCGCAGAAACAAAAGGAAAAGAAGCAGCCGCGAGCGAAAAAGACCCGCCGAAGACAAGAAAAACTCGCATCCTTTTGTACAACATCCGCACGTTCTCGAGACTCTCTGCTGCTGCTGCTGCTGCTGCTGCATCGCTTATAGTCGCGCGCATGTCGGGCGCAGCAGCATCGCACCGGCTTCACGGGGAGTCACGCGTTCATACATACATATACATATACATGTATATATAAACAGAGTGCAGAGCGCCGGCCCATGTGCAGCAGCAGTTCCTCGCACACGCTTTAACCGGATCTTTATCAAAGCATAAATTTTCGCTCCTCGGGCGCCGCAAAGCGAGGGAAAACCGATGCAGAAGAGAGGAGCGAGCTGCGAGTCCTTTGCCCTCTCTCTCTCTCTTATTATTCTCCCGCCGCTTGCAAAGGAATGAATTTAACGCTCCTTCGCGCACTTTATCCTAAGAGAGAGAGAGAGAGAGAGAGAGAGAGAGAGAGGGAGCACTGAATGAACAATCGCGCGGGACATAAACACGCTAACTCTCCCAGACGCGAATTCAATTTTCGCAGAGACTCTATCTCCGAGACCCCGGACGCGACTAGAGGGACTATATGCGCACTCGCCCAGGCTCGAATGACTTTTTGGAGTATATATGAGAATTGGAAAGTCGCAATCGTCTCTCATCGCGAGTGTTACTCTGTGTATGTGTGCGCGTGGAGAGCGCATAAAAGTGCGCTTGATGAAATACGAGCTGCTATTTTCCATCGACGCTATATGCCGATGCTTTATTGCGCCATGTCTTTTTTAATGGATTTTCAAAGATGTTTCGCGATCTTATAATGTCTGAGAGCTGATGGGTTGGGTTTTTCTTTTTTTTTCTTTTTTGTGAATCTGTAACGCGGAAAGGAAGATTTTGTGTATTGGAAAAAAACTCGCGAGGCGCAGGGCAGCGCCGCGTTGTGCAAAAAGTTTTCCATTTGAGAGATTTGTATCAAACACTTGTGCCTTGTCAACATGCAAGTACATTATGGTATTGAATAACCGACTTGTTTACTTCGAAATATTTTAAAATGTATTATACTTTTTCATGCTCTTGCGTACAAGCTAAATCAATATTATTGTTGTTGAATAAAATAAATTTTCAGTGTATGTCATTGCTTTTATGACTCATGTGTATACGCATGATAACAGACTACGCTCCTATAACGGTCATTAGCTATCTTTTTTTCTGAACAAACTTCAAAAACTAACTTTAAGCACAAGAACTACATTAAGTACATAATGTCATACAAAATGTAGGGGAATCAAACAAGCGCGATAGGAGCAGTAACTTTACCAGTGTGAGAGACCACTGTTCTGTGCACTTCGAGTGGCACCGAACAATCATACAAGCAAAAGGTATAGCTAGCAAGAAACGAACACTTTGTACACGTACTTTTTCTGAATTAAGCAGCACTGTCGCATTCTCTATTATTAACAAGCATTCGATAAAGTTTGATTTATCCCACTAGCGCTTATTTATCGAAAATCGATTAAAAATTAATGAATACGAAAACTGCGTTCGTTATAATTGTAACCGCTATAGAATATAGGATAACAAAGCCCTGTATAAACTGCAATCGATTTTCCTCCGCGAAAATTATTTTAATTTCCGTAAATTATATATTCAATTCGGTTAAATATATTGACGTTTGAGAAGTAAAACTAACAAACTGTGTTTAATTATTCGCATATTTAATTTTTTTTCATCATTGATTTATGATTTTCTGATGCTGTACCGTCACTGTATACGATTCAATTTTGGACGGGGATGCGGAAGATTTACTAACGCTGCCCGGTGAAATAATATTTATAGAGTAATTTATGTTAACATACTGTAATATTGTACATAAAACTAATAATGTTGAACGTTATCACTCATATACTTATGGCTTTTTAATTATTTAAATAGACAAAGAAATCTCTTACGATTATTATAATTTGCAATTTCACATTAAAAAATGTCTGTTTTGTTTACTAGCATTTTTATTCCAAGAATAGGTATATTGAATTAGTTGGAAAATTAATTGCGTTGATTGAAACGTAAATATTATTCAACACTGTGATTTACAGCAAATAACACACCGCATATAAACAATACTTTAATTTATTTCAAAACTCAATAGGCATAAAAAATACAGCAAATTCATCGAAAGAAAATTAAATTAAACTTCAATCGATTTGTTTACATTTCATTAAATTTCAATACTAATACATTATCACTGGATTTCCTTTTATACCTATATAAGAATATTCGATCGGTTATAAATGAATGTTTAACAATTAATCATTTTAAAAATCTTTTAATAAGGCTTTCATATTAATTGTTAATGTATTCAAACAGCATTTTATATCATTAAACATATATTTGTTTTGCAAAGTGAAATTGAAATTAAAAAACTGTGTACACAGCGAGAAGGATAAACGCCGTTATAATGAAGAAATTTTCTCAAGCTCGGATGCTAATTTTTGAATTGCATATTTTGCTTGTATTATGCTTAAGTAATTAGTTTGTAAACTCTAAATTGCAATTTTGCATTGTTGAATGCTCAATCCCGTAATCAACATTGGAGCTTCGACAATTTCACGTACACCAGAAAAGTTTATTTGAAATTTTCATTAAAATGCATAAAGTCTCTTATTGTATACAGTACAAAAGCTTATAGCTTCTTAGCTTGAAAAGTCAAAAAAATAAACCACCTCGCAATACAACCCAAAGAATAAGCAACAAGACACAGAACAAATACAAAAAAAAAGCAAAAGAGCAATACAAAAACAAACATGGCAAAAGTTCTATACTCACTTTTCTCAAGTGACCGGCGGTGCTGGGTTTGCACTTTCGTCACTGGCGCACTAGAACAAAACAACGGAAAAAAAAGAAGGGCCGACGGATCGCGCAGCGACTAAAACCCGTTCGTAGAGAGGAAAACCAACAAAAAAACAAACTCCGCGGCACTCGAAACGCGACGTCGACGTTAGAAGACGAACCGCACCGGCAATCCCAATGCACTCTTAACCTCTTTTTTTTTTCGCTCGAGAACTCTCCTCACTCCCACGAAAAAACTGTGGAACGACGGCGACACGCGACCCCGAGTGTCGTTCACTCGACAACGAGACGTTAATTCAGCGTTAATTCGTTGACCCGCGAGCGCGTGCGAGATTTCGCCGTGTTATTGTAGGAGAGAGAGAGAGAGAGAGAGAGAGAGACAACGACGACGACAAGCAGCAAAAAGAGGATAACTCTCGTCCCTTCTCACACCTGCCGCGGAGAAATGGAACAATAGGAGGGAGCTTCGCGACGGGCGCAAAAACAGTTTCGAGAGAGAAAGAGAGAGATGAGCACGGACGCGACCGAGAGAGAGAGAGAGAGAGAGAGAGTGGGAATACACGCGTGGTGGCTCTCTTTTTGCTTTTGACAAACCGGTTGCTCTCTCGCGATAAGATACTGTGCTGCAGCTCTATATAGCCGTTGCCCTCGGGAACTTACTTTACGTCGAGATATTCTCTATCCTTCCTTTTTTTTTTCTCTCTCGCTCCAACCCCGCGCACAGCTCACACTCGCTTTTAAATAGCTCGTCGAACGCGCTAATTTCCCGGCCGGTACAACTCGTGCGCGCCTTCTCCTTACTAACTTCTGGCTATGTGCTTTTTCTCGCTCTCTCTTCGTTCGGATCAACGAATTTTTTTCAAACGGTTCGAATTCTCGACCAATCAACGTCCGACGTGCCCGGAAGTTAACGATATATGAATATCTTTGTGTTGTATACGCGCTGTGGCAGGGAAGCTACGTGTAATCGAACGGGAAAACGCCTCGTTTATTTTTCTTTAACTGCAACCAAAGTCGGGGATATTTTTCACACCGATATGCACCACGCGGCTTTCTTTTTTACTCTATCGCCCACCACGTAGCGAAACTGTAGGAGAACGACACACTGTATTTTTTCTTTCTCTTCGCGTGCGATAGAGCTCCTTTACAGGGTCACGATGCTGCTCACTGAACACTGATTCTCGACTTGTATAGGGTATTACGTTTTCCTAGTCGGCTTCGTCGATACGGATACAAAAAAAATCACAGAGCCGAGACAGGTGGTATAGCAACGATTTTCACACTGTACCGTAGCACTGATTCTCTCTCCTTTGCTATTTAGCTCTCGGCTCCTTTATACCCCCAACACTGATATATTTAAAATTCGAAGCACTGACACACTGAGGGGGGTGGGGAGGTGGGTTGGATGGGGGGTTATTCAGCAATATTCACTTGTAGAAATATCGATACAACCAAAATAACGTCGCAGCAGCAACAAACAATCGTAGCACTTTTTTTCCGATTTCGTGAAAATGCGGCTGTCAACTTCCTCTCTCGCCACTTGATTATTATAACACAGAACTTCTTCGCACACTCGACAATCTCAGCACGTGTGTATACAAACACCAATACGACACGACTGCAGTGTAATAAGTGAAAACCTCTTATATCCTTGGCTCACAGACTCGAACCGACAGACGTATACCGAAAGACACGACGAGAAAACACTGTTAATATATATAAATATTAGCGATATCGCGTTTTAGACACATATACGGACGATACGACGGTTTAGCGAGCAGCTATATATACTCGGCGGCGACGCGAATATTGGATAAGGTACGATACTGCAGGCGAAGGAGAACCACGAGAGGCAGCAGAGGCCGAAGGACTTCGCAATGAGAAACGCACGTGGGATATACACTCTCTCGCAGCGAAAGAGAGACAGAGAGAGAGCGAGAGCGTATTGTGTTTATCTTGTGTGAGTGTGTGTGTGCACAGTGCAGAAAAGAAAGGTGCCGGTGCACTGGACTGCAGCACTATATGGTAGCGGCGATTGAGGCGGCGGCAATTTCGAATCGGCCGCGCTACTTCGCTCTCCTTCTATATATCCTCTCCTGTGTATAAAATGTACACTTGCTGATGCTGCTCTTACGCTGGTTAATCTTGCACCACGACACGCGCTTGACCCTGGGTGTGCACTCCGTATTTATCCGTGTCCTGCTATTCCTCGGCGACCTCAACGGCTCTGTGCGCGCGTTTATATATGTATATTTTATCAAGTATCGAATACGTATCTGGCGCTTGTATATATTGCCGTGTATGTGTGTTTTGTGTGTATATAATATATACGTGGTTCAATATAGCCTCTCGATCGTGGTCCCGTGCGTGAGCCGGTGTATTGGGGGCTGCTCGCTCGTCCGTTGGCGGGCTTCGAATGAAGCGGTGCGCCTCGCAGCCGCTTCTCCCCCACGCGAGCCACCTCCTCGCTCCGTCCTTCTCTCTCTCTCTCGCTCCCTCGCGGGCCGGTGCAGAACTCTCCGGCGCGCACGCTCTCTAGCCTCCGCCGCTCTCTCTCTCTCTCTCTCTCTCTCTCTCTCTCTCGTTCGCTGCGCTGCTGCTGCTGCTGCTGCGTGTGTGTCGTCGCCCCTTTTACGCTGGGCCGGCCGGGCTACCGGTTACTCCGCGGCACTCCTACGACTTTATTGAATGAAGTCGACATGCGTTATATGGACCGATCGAGAGAGCTACGTGTGCGACGGTCGTCGGAGGTATCCTGGAGGATTGTCTCGCTCGGATTACGGGTGTTTAAAAGGACTGCGGATCGGTCCGATGGATAATGTGCCAAGTGGCCAGTGTAGAAGTGGCGCGATGCACGCCGCTGCATATGAGCGAGAAGGACGAGAGAGTATACGCGCGAGGGGTCGTCCGTGTATGCGTATATATATATTATAGCCGGTATATATATTCGGAGAATAGAAGCGCGCGCGCAGAGAGAGTGAGATAGGTGAGGTTTCGCGCTGCAAAAAGGGTGGAAAGAGAGAGAGAGAGAGAGAGAGAGAGAGAGACGAAGCTGGCTGTATATATACTTAGGTGGGATGGATAGACGAAGAACGCGTGTGCAGACAGAAAAGGATGCAAAAAAAAACAGAGAGAGGGAGAGATGAATTGTGATACAATTGCTAGAGAGGCAAGGTTTGCGCAAGCGTCCAACTCGGTCATACACGCGTGTGCAATGCGTACATATACGTAGCTCTATATATAGGTATATTATTGGTTTGCATCTATACGAACACGTCTGCAAAACAGTTCTCTGCGTGTGCACGCGGATCAGCGACACCGTATACATAAGGTGTGCGTATAATATACCTAGAAGGGCGCGCGAGGGTTGCACATAGAAGAAAAGAAAAGTGCATGCACACGCGTCGTCGTCGCGAGAGGGGCTGCAGCGTCACAACGTTATACTGCACCCACGAAAAAAAAAAGCGATGATGATGCACACACACGCACGCGAGGGGAGCGAGAAGGCTTTTGGACTTTTTGAAGTTTCCCTTGGCTCGATTCTCTCTTTTTTTTTTCGCCTGATGTGTGCGCGAAGGAGGTACATACTGTATACGTGTACGTCGATTGCGCTCGTGCAGCTTTGCGTCAAGCGATGCGCGCATTGCAACGCTATATAGCAAGGGATATATATGCGCGTGTAACGAGAACTGACGGAGAGAGAGAGAGAATCGCGAGCGGTTGCTCTACGGCTTTTAAGTGAAGAGGCTTTGGGCTTTAGCTGCTTTCTTTTTTACAGTCTGAGCGTCTATCTCGCTTGTTGATGTTTTGTTTGGAACGTCGGGTTGCAGAGTTCGTGTGTGTGTCTGTATTGCACCAGGGATGAATCTATGCGATATTCAGCTGTTAGGGTATAAAGAATTACGTTGCGAGTATGTTTAGTTTTTATATTATTACTAATGGCATTGCTAATTGAATTACAAATGTGTATTATAAGTTTTTGCGCCGTTTCTGTATAGTTGCGGCCTAATCGATTTTGAAAATTCGCGCCTAGACTCTCAGTGCCCGCGTGGATTCGTCTGCGACATTGTTCTAACAACGCGTGATTCCCTTATCGTCTGATAAAAGGTGCACTCGCTCTCTTTCCGCTCTGATCGCGCGACGCTATGTGCAGCAATCTACTTCGTTGACACTGTACTATAGTAAGTCTTCCGCAACCAAGCTCACGAACTTTCCACACACACGCTTAACAATAATTATAGTAGGTGTGTTAAGAATAAATCGTTCGTTTATTTTTGAATTTCAATTGAATTGACAATATTGTCTACTTATTGTCCTTCACCCTTTATAAAGCCGATTCTGCTCTCGGTACACCGTACAATTGTGGAATTAAAAAATCAGCTGAACAATTAGATGGGATAAAGGTATGACTGGATACAACGACCAAATATATAAAAAGATCATTACACGCGGTAGAGAATCGTGCAAGTTGAATATTACCCCATGAGACAGTTTAATTTACAAAAAACTAAAGAATATCCAGCTGATTAGCTCGATAAGACACGTCAATTTTCATGTATACAATCATTTCGTTTCATTAATTAACTTCATAATTGCTCATACCCATATAGATAAAAAAAAAACTAAATGAAATTGTTACATCTCGAAATTATCAAATCGTATTGAGTACCTGTATACTAACATTTGTCTTTGGCCAAAGTGACTTTTAGCTCGCATCGATTCTCACACAAATTTAAGAACTGCATATGTGTGCAAGAAGAAGTTGCTAGGGAGGAAAAAGAAAAGAGAGAAAGAATAAGAAAAGCAGAGAAGAAAAAGGAGAAAAAAAAGTGTAGAAAGAGAGAGAGAGAGAGAGAGAGAGAGAGAGAGAGAGAGAAAGAGAGCGAAGAAGCCGAGGAAGGGCATACACACAAGAGAGAAAGTAAAGAAGTGGGTGGAAAAAAGTGAATGAAAGAGAAAGATGGCGATGCGAAAAAAAGAAGAGAGAGAGAGAGAGAGAGAGAGAAAGCAAGAGTGAGACAGAAAGGGGTTGTGGAGAAAGAGTGTGTAGAGACGGAACTGAAAAGATATAGGGGAAGAGAGAGAGAGTAGAGAGGGAGAGAGGGACGTATAGGAGCCGACTGCATATATACTCTACGTGCATTTTCGGCTCGTGCACTTTTGACGTGGAGCGCCCGGCGCGAGCGCGACACCCCCGTATACGAGTGTGTCGTCGCGACGTCGACGGCCGGGAAGAGAGAGAGAGAGAGAGAGAGAGACGAACCGACTGGAGAGAGGGAGGGTTGTGTTCGCGTGGGCACACTTCTTGGGGGCGAGAGAGAGAGAGAGAGAGCGAAGGGCGGCTCGTTTTCGAGCTGCTCGCGATTACATTCGCCTCGTCTATCGTCAAAGGATGAGCGATGGAAAACAACGTAGCTTATTTTTGCTTCTTCTTCGTCTCTACTCTTTTACTTTTTTGAACGAGACAAGGAATTTTTAAATTAAATGGTTAGAATTTAACCAGTTCTCGAACGTTTTGTTCTGCCGAATCTTGGCTGGCTTGTAAAAAAAAAAAAATTTTTTACCTCGACACGTCCATTCTGTATTACGCTATCCAATTCACAAACAGAGCGATTTCGATTTGTGTTAGATGATATCTAAAATCGTTTACGAATTTACTTGCTAGGAAGCATCGAGAAAATTTAGCTTATAAAGTTATAAAGAACTTTAACTTTAGTGCAATTTTTATTAACAAATATCATATGCATTGAAATTATTTTACATTATAAAGAAACATACGTGAGTAATAAAAAGTATAACCTAAATATTATAGTCATAATAATATTAACTCGTTCTCCAAGCATTTTTATACGTGTAGCCCGCGGTCCACATTTCTATTATTTTTCCGCGAAAACGTTAAGAACCGTGGAGGTTTTTCTTCGCGAATTATGAAGCCAACTAAAAAAAAAGCTACTGCAGCGCTACAGCACCAAAGAAAAGAACAAAGAAAGATGGAGTTCGGGATTTTCAATTATATACTGGTATGTACCGCACGTTTCAAATATTTGGCCCCAGTCCAAGAGCGACAATTTAATGTTGATTGTGATATGAGAATTACGGTAAAACGCGCTCTGCTCCGATGGGAAATTCTTTTTTGCTCCGCGGCTGCTGCTCGTCCGCCCGCGTTTCTACACCAAAACGAGGCTACACATCGATAATTACACATCGCGATAAATGATATTGAATTGCAATGTGCGAATTTCGATATTGAAATTGTTCGTGTCGATGGAGAGGTGAACTTATCAAATTCGAAACTCTTATTTATCTGTGGCCTATATAATATCGATTGGAAAATATTGAATTACGTATAAATTAAACTGAAAAAAGGTCTGTTAGTGCGGGTAAAGGACCGTTAATAATTCTGACCCAGAAAAAGAAATTGTCAAAGGTTATACGGGATCTTTTCCATCGTCCACTGCCCAGGAGCTTTATAATTATGAATATTCAAAACAGCTGCATCATGCTTGCATAAAAGTTAACGGGCATTTCCTGCTTTTTAATCGACTGCTAATTCGCGCGTTTATTAATACGCGCAATTAAGCTTAATTGCGAGAAAAATAATGTTCTCGTCGTGGGCGCATTAAATCAAAAGTCTCGGGGTAATATATAACGCGTGCAGCAAAACGAATTGTTGCGAGCGCGCGACTAAAAGTCCCTATAAATAATTGCACGGGGACGCACACATGCGTTTGCGCAAAGAAGAAAAAAAAAAACACGCCGCCGTTAAGGGGGCAATTGTACACGCGCGCTTTGCACATTTCTCGCATTTAAACGTCCGTCTCCTCGCCCGTAAGTAGACACTTTCATTGCAATTTCATCCAGATAGTCGCGGAGTCCGTGATTTTTCATATCTGTCGCGAGGTCCTGTCCCCGTCTTTGTGCGTAATATCCACCCCACCTATAGAATTAGTCGCGTAACGCGAGCCCTTGCGCCGCGAAATAAAGACGAAAATGTTTCGTGCGCGCGGGACGAGCAATTTCCGGTGCGTCTCCGTCGTCGTCAAGGGAGAGCTCTGCGCCGGAAAAACAAAACGAAAGTATAAAAAAGCGAGCGCTCGCGAGTTCTACTGCTCTCTCTCTCTCACTCTTACACACACACACACACACACACACACACACACACACAGGCGGTGAGTGAGAGGCGCGCAAGAGAAGAATTTTTCATGTACGCGAAGGGGAGTGGGGGTGGACGCGACTCCGCACCGAGGCTGCCTCATTAGGGATGCGCATGATTCGCGCGTGTGTGGCGTAATTAACGCCCCGAAAAATCATTACCGCGGGGCTTTAATTTTGCAGGTGCGCGATGCGCCATGACACGTATCTCGCTATATAACATGAAAGTTTTTCGTTTAGGTATGGCGTGCCTGGTAAAGTTTGGCTTTTCCTCTATGTCTTGAGAGAGTTCGTTGAGTAAATTTTTACTGCTTTTTTGGGATTGCGGGACTTGTATATGCAGCGATACACGATGTATAATTCGATCTTATTGTAAAGTTAAGACGATAGTTTATGTATATTATACGCTTTAACATGTCGAGTCAGAATAGATGCCGGACAAAACATTACTTTATATAGATTTTTAATAAAACATAGTTTTTGTAGATACGTATTTTTTATTGTGAACTTCATTTTTCTTTTATATTTCAAATCTGGTATATAATAATGCAAGATTGCTGAGGAATAGAAAAATTTAGTGTTGAGCGACTTTCCTGCATCTATACAGTATTCAATTCTAAAGCGAATGCCTTTTTGAATATACAAAGGAAACATGAATATAATCCTTATTAGATCCAATTGGTCCCAGAAATATAAACTCTGAGAGCTTAAAGAACTCGGAAGCTTGAATTTTCCTTGAACCGTGAACATATTATCTAATGTCCGAAAAATTCCTGAATTATCAGCCACAGTCTTTCGATTGAGCGTCCTCCCGTTTGTCGGTATCGAGCAGAGCGACACCTCTTGGACGCCGAGTAAATTCGGTAGCCGTTGCGCCCCGACTCCCGAGTTTCCCTACCTCCGCAAATTCATCCAGAGAGCCTCGACCTAGCCGGTCTTTCGTATCAGCTGCACGCAACAGTCGCCAAAATCTACTTCATCCCTCAATCTTCACTCTCACTTAGCTTTTCCCCATTTACATCTCCAACGTCGGCCCTATTATTCTTAAACAACCGAAACTGTAAAATATAGCTCTTTAAACGTATCGATTAGAACAAATGCACCTGTGCAGAGGTTCTCAAGCTACGAAGGTGCCTGTTTTATCCTTGCTCACACCTCTACGAAAATATTATCTAGGAGTGGTAAAGTTTCAACCAGATTCCTCGAGATTCCTCATGTTCGCATTTATAAATAAATAACAATGTTTGCCGTGCCGTACACAACAGCAATTACCTGCTTATAAAAAATTCGAGCCTCGACAGAGACGATCGTGCAAATACAGTTGTTTTTCTTTTTCCTTTTTTTCATCGCAATGTAGATGTATACAGACGCGCGAGGTGTATCGTGCACACTATAGACCGCGTCAGAGAAAATCCGTCAGCGTGCAGCACGCGTCCGGCAAGAAAGGCTTCAACCGTCGCGCTCGCGAGAGCCTCTCTTACCAATGTGCACGTACGTGTGCTATATCGATCCCGGGACGCGTAAATGTTTAATGACACCGAGAAAGTTCAATACACGCGCACAAATGGGGAAAGGCTTGCTCGCTTCTGCGTCTCCGTCTTCTTCTCCCAACTTAGAGCAATGCTGCACCGCTTCACGTACACACACACACACACACACATATCTTATTATCGATTCATATGCCGCATTTATTTATTGCTATCCTCAAAACTATTTCTGTGCCGGTTGTACGATGTTTAATGGAAGATGATTGTAGGTGCAGCTATAGAGTATATTACATTGACATCGTATATAGGTAAGCCTTTCCTATGGAAAATTGAGAAACTTTTGTAGATAATGTGATATTGGAAATTAAATTATGCAATTCGAAAGAATGATTATAGGGTTTTGTAATGTGTAGTGTATGTAAGAATACTTTTGACGGGTTTGAATTTGATTATAAAAGAAGGAATAGATAGAGAGTGTATCGTTCAATACGATGCGAGGCTGATTGGAGAACGGATTATTTTTAGACATTAGTAATCGTGCGATATGAACTTCCTTGTGCGCCGATATCATTACCTTTTTACAATCGGTGATCTTTTGCTACAAGTTAATCTTATAGGAAATTATTTATTTATTTATTTTTAAAGGTATAGAAAATTTTCTTTTTATATACTTACGGAGTTTTAAAGAG
>UELU01147088.1:55359-94477 GCA_900490025.1 Megastigmus dorsalis
CTTTCCTATGGAAAATTGAGAAACTTTTGTAGATAATGTGATATTGGAAATTAAATTATGCAATTCGAAAGAATGATTATAGGGTTTTGTAATGTGTAGTGTATGTAAGAATACTTTTGACGGGTTTGAATTTGATTATAAAAGAAGGAATAGATAGAGAGTGTATCGTTCAATTTAATTGAATATTAGCTATACTATAGATAATTTATTCGTTGGAAATCAAACTTACAAGATATAAATTTATCTCAATTAAAAAAAAATAAGTGCGAGTGCACTTCAAAAGCATTAGAATACAAAAAATTGACTGGAGAAAAAGTACCGCCACAGCGCAGTAATAAGATTGCGTTGCGCCTGAAAGTAGATTACCAAAAAATTCCAGTGACGAGTCCGTGTGATGCGCAAACATTGTGCAGAGGGCAGCTTCAGAATGAAATCAAATCTACAAACAGGTATATACAATGAAAAAATGATACCAAATACATTTTCTTGCTATTTTGATCTCCTACTCATCAAATTATTAATGATTAATAGTTTTTTGTAAAATTAGAATGTTATATCAATAAAAAAAGAAATAGCGCTAGAATTGTTTTACCGCACAAAATAAGCTGCCATTTTCATGAATGAAAGATCAACGGATCAAATGACTCTACTCGCTTACACTTTTTCACCTATAAATACCTTCTGGGTTATAATAAAAACCGCACGCGTGTCACGCCACTTAACTTTAACTGCACCAAAGTACATTACACTCGAAGATAAAGGGAGAAACCAATAAGAAATTACGTGCCAACGAATCGCGAAATCAAACACTTGTACTTATAAAGTTTATTGGAAAAAAGAAAAGGTAAATAAATATACCAAGATGAAAAATAATCAAAAGTAGAGCTTTTGCACACCCACTCGATACAGTATAAACGCGGAATAAAGTCGACAACCCGCATTGTTCTCGGCGCGAATAACCGAACTAATTATCCTACACAGTCTATTATTACCGCACGGGGAAAACGAAGACGTCAATCGTTGTTTTCCACTCTTCTTGCATGCACACGTATCTATCTCCTAATACACGCTTATACCGCTTTCTCACGGTACAGGGTTCGGTTTTCCCCCCATATATACACACATGTACATTTTGTCTTGGCCTCCATCACGAGTAGTATATATACTTGCGATATTCCACGGAAGCGCGGAAACTCGGAAGCGCAGAGGTAACCGTCGCAGCGTTGATATGACTGGCGTTGACCGACGTGTGTGTGTGGGTGTGTGTGTGTGTGTGTGTGTAAGTGCAATTGCAGGCGCTTTAATTATGCAGATCCCCTGCAAGTCTATGTCGTGCATATTTCAACAGCAAGATGACACGAGCTGAGAGAGAGAGAGAGAGAGAGCCTGAAAACGCTCGCTCGATGGGGCGGAAGTAGCAAAGGGGTTGTTGCGGCTACTTCGACTATTGTACTTGATCGAGGCGAATCATTCGATGCTATAGCCGACATATTCTACTTTAGAGAATCACGTTATTTTTATAATACAACTGCTTGGCTTTATCGTGGATTTGCACCGTCATTATTTGTGGCGCGGAGCGTGTAACGCAGCAAGTTTTTTCCCTGTACGATGCGAGGCTGATTGGAGAACGGATTATTTTTAGACATTAGTAATCGTGCGATATGAACTTCCTTGTGCGCCGATATCATTACCTTTTTACAATCGGTGATCTTTTGCTACAAGTTAATCTTATAGGAAATTATTTATTTATTTATTTTTAAAGGTATAGAAAATTTTCTTTTTATATACTTACGGAGTTTTAAAGAGTTAAAGAGATCACAATTCGTTAAACGCTTTATCATAATATTACATGAAGCGATTTTGTGGTCACCAGAAATCAGATTTCCCAGACACAAAGTTACATATACCCTAAATAATGTTATTCAAGAAATTCTGAATCTTTTATCTCAAATAATTTAAAACTTAATAAATTCGCCTGCAATTTTAAAGATATTCAACTTTTTCCTGCCTGTGTGTTTAAAACTAATAAATTATAAAAGGAAAATTTCGTTCGTCATTGATCACGCCTCAATATAACGATTCTTTTCAACGGAAGCCCGCCGGAAGAATCCTCAAGATAACGGAGTATATACTAGTCTAACAAAAAAAAAAGTAAAGCCACATGCGACAGGATTAGAATTCGCCCATGCTATATCCACGACACACGGGCATTATAATCGTCCGAGTTGAAGGTGGACAATTGTCGTACGAGTGCAGGCGAGACAATCGGATTGCCCGCGAGAGTAGCATTATGTGCGTAATGCATCGGAGAGTGGCCAAAGTTGCCGCGAAGGCGGATACCGATCGCTTCCTACATTATACATAAGGGCATTCGTGATTGTTCCCCCCAAGCATGCGTGTATATCCTATATACTATTCTCTCCGGTCGCGATGAAAAACGGCTGAATTTTCATTCTCCTACTATTTTAGCTTATATAGCACGCGAGGGCGTACGGGAGATGTATGATCCTCTGGAGCGAAGCTATTATTCAACTCTGCCTTAACGACAGCTGAATCTCGAGCTGAATATAACAGCAGTATTACCGGGAATCCGCAGCTTAAATAAGTGCAAATAATTGCGGGGCGTTTTATATTCTGCGCTCGATATAAATGGCGTTTTGTAACTCGATGCCGATGGAATAAATCGGATTTTAAGGTAAAGATCGATCAAATTTGAATTTTACAAAAAAAGTACAAATAAAGTTAATCTGCGGATAAATGTGTTATTAATGAAAGAAACATTACTTGGTAACCGTAGATAACAACCAGAGTTCAAATTATGATTCTTATCGACTTCAATCTAATTCTTGATTTACGTTTAAAACCCCTTATTTAATTAGAACATTTGATGCTAGACCTTTTTTTAAGAACAACTAAAATTATCTTAGCATAGCAACTATTATTATTTAAAGTTAAATTGAATTGGATTTTAAATAAAAAAGGTAGAAAAAGTAGCTACCAACCATTTTTGTTGCAAAACCAAGAAAATATAAATACAAAGCAAAGTTAAATTAATATGCACAATCATATCAAAATGATTAAGTCAAATCAGAATCACTATCGAATAATAAATATTAGAATTGATAAATCAAGGACAAAAATATATATTATCCTGGAATACAAATTATTTATTTTTAACTAAAGAACATGCTAATAATAGGATATGGGTTTAATTCATAAATATTATTCATGAATATTCAATATTAGTCATACAGCAATTTAAACTTTCAAATTTACTTTTTTCAACAATTGTATTTCAAAATTTTGAGAAGTTTGTAAATATTTATCTATGAAAGTAAAAAGTTACAAAACTATTTGAAAGACTGACAAAAATTAAATTAAATTTCTATTTTATATCTTAATTAATTGGTTTACTCAATTTATTAAGCGTAATCGTACATTATAATCAAGTAAAGGAATCGAAAGAAATAACTACAACTTAATTAACTTCATAAATATTCAACAACAATTTATTAATTTCCACATACTCGTGACTCATACATACAGTCGCAAAGGCACAGGATATTGCGGCCCGTAAGCGATAAATATACCCAACAAAATTTTGTTTGATAGGTAATCGTCATAAGCGAATTTTACAAACTTTTTTCTGAGTTTTTCACACAAAAACTTAAACTAAAAACTCCACTTGAATCAGACACTTCACCAGTATGGCTTGGCGTAAACCTGGAGGGTGAAGTTGAGTGGTTGGCTTTTCTGACTCCACATATACAAGGTAACGGACTTCTGGTTAAGTCCTCCCTTGATGATCTGAGCGTATCCACCTTTGCCTGGACGTCCAACATCGATAGCGAGGATCTGGGTGATAGTCTGATTCCACCTGGGCACGTTGCAAATCCTCTGGGCGTTGACTACGACACCGGGGCTCGCTCGGAGGTTGACATCGCCAACGCAGACCAGACCGTCTTTGGGTTGCCTTACACCGACTTTCAAATCGGTGGCGTGCACAGCTACGCTCAATGCAGCCAGGGCGATCGCCACAAACATCAGCTGTTGCCTTATGGACACCATGTTGACTTTTTGCTTTGATTAATATGAGCACGAACGACTTGTCTCGTATAAGTAGAAAACTCGTTCTGACACAATTAATCTGCAGTTGGCAACTTTATAGCCAGGTGTTGTATGTGTACATGTGTCTATTTGTCTCCTTATCTAATCAGTGGGAATATAATGACTGAGAACAGTAGTACAGATAAGCTGACGCATTATATTTTCAAGAAAAATTTCACGTCGTCGTTGCGGTTAGTTTGCGAATGGTGACGCTATACTCTCTCTTTAAGCTCTTTACTTTATTGTGAGACGCGATAAGCAGAAATATCGATCGAGAAGTATGATTTGGTGATTGCGATATTTTTAACCATGATATCATTGGATATGTTAATGAGTCATCAAATAAAATAAGGTATTGCCCAAATCTTTTACTATTTATTTCATTCGTTTTCAAAAATATTTTCTGATGATCTCTTACTTAACAATATGATAGTCTCATTATATGCGGACCAATATAAAGTCACAAACAAACACTAGTTAATCAGTTAATAATAAAATTAAACAAAAAGATGGGGTTCATAATAAAATTGCAAAAAAGGGAAATCTACAAAATTTGGACAATATATTTTCAGGAAATGAAAAAAAAGGCTGCCAAATATTGGCACTTAGCTTCCTCTAACTTAATGTTTTGTTCCAATATACATTTATTGTATAATTTATAAATAAAGTAATAAAACCTATATAAAATTATATAAGAAATTTTAAAATTATTTAAATTCGCAATTATCATTAAAATTTAAAATACGATATGTTTATTTATTTAATTACATTAAACGAGCATAGCCATTTTTTATAAAGTAAGACATACAACGTTGCCAGTAGTAAAAAATTACATTTTATGTTAGTGATTTGTAGACCAAAATAGCACTTACATGAAATATTCGAATTTTTATGTACGAATCATATACGACTCGTAAAGCACAGCAGACTCGAATTTCACGAGTAATGTATGACTCGTATTGCTCCAAACCATTTTAGTAAAATTGAAAAAAAATAATAAAGAAATAAGTTATAGTAAATAAATTAGAAAAGATACTTATGTAAGTAATTTAGATTCAGTACATTCTTTAAAATATGCAATGAATCGCATAGTATTAAAATATTATTAGTCACCTACATATTAGTCTCTATTTTGAAGTATTTTCATATGTAAGGGGTAACTCCCGTTTATAATTAAATAAATAAATAAATAAAGGTAACGATAAGTTATTATTTATATAAAAAAGTATTGTAAAAATTTAAAATTGCAATACGAAACAAACGTTCTCGCGATACAGCAGTATACATACACACACACACACACATACAAAAAAATTCTCAAAACTAATCAATTTTTGATCCAATGATATTAAAAAATGTTTTTAAATACTTTAGGAAAAAAAAAATTTTTCACCGATACAAATCTTCTCTGAGGAAGCAATACTTACTGGAAAAATTAGCCTTACTTGAAGGGAAACTTTTTAAAAAAGCGAAGTTGATTATATACGTCTTACACTAAATACATGAAAATAAGTAGAAACAGACGAATATGTCCAGAAACTGATGGTGTCCAACGAAGTTTTTTTGATTTTCCCTTTAAACCTGGGGATGAAAATTTTTTATTTTAATGAATATTTTCGAACGTTTTAAATCTTGTAAAAAAAATTTCTAAATACACAATTTTATTCCGTTATCGTCTATCTACATCCTCGTTTATTAAAAAATTATCTGATTATTTCACATGCTCTGAAAAAATGGAGATACTATAGAAGTATACGACTTTCCATCCTTGTCTCAAGAAGTGCTGATAAAATGAAATATAAGTTTAATGACTAAATTTCTATTTTTATTAAAGGAAATTTAGTAGCCCATTTAAACACGGCGTCCATTGAAATAAACAATCATATAATGTTGGTTTTTACCGAATTCCAAAAATAAACATAAATTTTAATGATATAACTTCATGTATCATTAATTGAAACTGGGAAAATCCAAAGAATTAAGAAAAATTAAAAAGTCAATATTTATTTCAGGCTCAAACGGCTTAATAAAATCAAGAATATTTTATACAGAAGTTCTCAAATCCGTTTTAAACTTATAGAAATATTTTCATATAAATAAATCCGAATAACAATACAAGATAATATTCTCCATTGCAAAAATCCAGCTTGAATCTTATCTGTATATTCCACTTTTTGTTCTATTTCGCCTTTATCGTTAACTTTATTCTCATAATACTTGAGTACCGCATAATTGCGAAATTTCTCAAAAGAAGTAGTTAATGATTAATGCAATTTAATTCTTGTTGATAGTTTTAAAAAATTTTAGTAATCTAATAAATTATACAGCTTTTCAAAGAACATCAAAAAGCACTTGATAAATATTTGAATAATCTTTACAAATATTTTCCTGTACACAAGATTTTAAAATAGTCTCCTGTAAATGCAAATAAAATATTTCAAGTGGGCTTAAGAAATAATGCCTGAATATATGGTTTTATTAGAAATGTAAGCTTATCGAATATTGAGAGATAAATCGCCAGAATTAACTGTGGGAATTTACCAGTAAGTCATTTAATAGGGAGACTGTATATAAATTATAAGTGACTACGTAGTGATAATACGAATTTGAAGGAGAAAAATAGAAAAAAATTATACTTGAGTAAATGACTCATTTACTCGACACTTATCGGGATAACATTAGATTCTAATTAATAATAAATTCCATCAATTTTCCTAGCAAAAGTAATCGTCATTATTTGTTTATGTACAAAAAATTACTCGCACGCTTTGCTCATCGAAAAATTTCTTTGATTCGAATATCTCTATCGAATAAAAATTTAAAAATATTCATTATTGAGTTGAAAATATGGATTGATTCATAAAAAGTATTATACTTTTATATCTTTCATTCGATATTTTCAATATAAAACTTTAGTAAAAGATATAGACCAATGTTGCATACTATATACATTAAATGATAAATATTTGACTACAATAATTATGTCACAATCACACTTATTTTTAAAATTTAAGAGGATATACTAATTTCAATTAATATGTCGTTCTTTATAATATCAGTTTTAAATAAATAAAAAAACATTTGAGTATCATCAATTTCGATCATTTTTTATATCTATTATTACATTCCTATATCGTGAGGAAGGGATTTAGCAATATTTGCAGGTACCAGCTGTTGGATTGATTATGAACCGTACTAATTTTTCTATTGTCTGACTTAAAATTGGTATATAATATACCTAAACCTGAAATTTTATTGTGATTATTAATTGCACATACGATTTGTTACAAGCATCACACGTCGTACAACATGCCTCAGAAAAATAGCTATGTGTCATGGTCTGAGCAATATTTTTGTTGTAATATGTACTTATATCAATAGCTTTATTTCTAAATTTTACAGGATTAGTTTGAAATTGTAAGAAAAAAATATTTTACAAAATTTTACTATTCTTCTGTCTAAATTTACATTAAAACCAGTGATTGTTCTGGCATTAAGAGAACATTTGTGAAAAGCAGAAGGTGGCTCTAGATCGTTATTGTGTTATCTGCATGTAAAACTTATTTAATCGAATAAGTACATCTTATTAAAATTTATTGAATATATAGTTAGAAATTACACTTGGTTAGTTAAAATACTTGGTAGAAAACATTTTTTTAAAAAGCTTGTATCATTGTATTTCCTTTTCCATACAATAGATAATATCTATATCCCTTATTATAATATATTTACCGTGTGGTAATCTTTAGGCTATACGCCATGTCAAACAATTTTGCCAAAGTACAATGAGATAAAAAAATCAATTGAATTTCATACCCTATATGAGTATAATTATTGCATGACTAATAAAATATTGAATTCTAAAAACTTGGATATATTTTATACAAAAATCAAATAGATCTAACTATCGGATTAAGTGATCAGAGAAAGAAATAAAATACTTTATGTACACAGATGAAAATATTTTATTTTCGAACATCAGGTATCTTAAACATGCTGAACATCATATTATTTATTACAAAAATTTTACAATTAATTAAAAACATCAATGTTAATTACGAAACACAGATAGCACTTCAACACACGACACGAGTCAAGTATCATCCTCTATTTAATACTTTGATACGGCATACAGTTGAACCATGAAATAGATACCATGCAACCTTCGGCTCTTGAATCTCAGTTTAATAAAATCTTGTCCTGGGCCTCCACCAGTCACAGCAACGAAAGCTCCAGTTCCGTCAGTGATCTGGTCCAGAGCCAAAGCCTGGGTGATGACGTGATTCTTGGGAGCATTGAAGGTCTGTTCGTGTATAACTTTCCTGCCAATAGGACTAGCCCCGATAGAAATGTTCTCTTGGTAGACGAGTTTATCGTTGTATTTTCGTTGTCCAACCACCAGATTATTTGCATTACCCCTTATGATGTTGTCGAGGAACTCGATTTCTGGTGGTACCGAGATGACGTTGGCAGTTGTTGCTGCAACTGTCAGAGCTACGAGGATCAGCAGTTTGAAAGACATTTTTCTAGATGTTCTGTATAATATCGGTGTGTTCAGTTTGCTATATAATGTAGACTGTATCGACACTACAATGCGACTGCTAATTTTATACCGATAGATCGTTCGGCTTTTGATTTCTTTATCTTATCGTGTATAATATATCTCTGTTACAGGTGAGGTAATCAATTACTTATAGACTCGGATTTAGATACTAATCCTGTTTTCAGAAAGCTATGTTTGATGAGACAATGGAAGAATAGATTTCGAAGAAGATGCTGGAGTTTGCTGAAATGCAATTATTCATATTTTTTATTGGTAAGCAGGGGAAAACAAGTATTGAAAACTGTAAGTAAGTGGAAATAATAATGTGATTCAATATCATTATTTACACATAATCAGAGGGGACTTCGACATTCTTTTTAAAGAAAAATATAGTATTTTTAACAAATTGATCATATGCCTCTTTAAAGACCAAGAAACTAATTCCAGTCATAAAAAATATTGCAATAACATGGAAAATTCTTGTAGTTTGGTAAATATAATAAAGATATTTACGTCATCCTGTATAACAACATAGAGGAGTACACTCAAATGAAATACAATTAACTGATAAATAACCCAATTAATGATATTTATAAGTGATTATATCATTCATAATTGAACTATTTTTTGCTTGTTATTCGCTCACATCAATGTAGTACAGATAGAGCATTTCCGGTGACATAAATACCCGTGCACGTGGAAATATCAAATCTGAAATCTAAATATTGAATAAGATCTTATTAATATAGAGTATATATACATACCAAACTTCGTTTTAATAAACAAATGAGAATTACAAAAATGTTTTTATTGGTAAGCTAGCAAAATAAGATACAGTGCGAGAAAACATTTTCAATATTACGATGGAGAGAGACAATTATTGAATTATATAACAATTTTGAAATAGTTATCCATAATGAAAATTCCAACGCTTTTAATGACATCAATAAAATAAAATTTGTTTGACTTGATAAGCAGTAGAAATAAGGATTCTTATTTAAAAAAGGATTCTTATTTACCAATATGCGCACGCATGAATTTGCTCGAGTTCTTATATCTATGTTAGTCGAATATCGAAATAGATGTTAAACAAAGAACTCTTGTGGAAGTTAAATTTTTTGACACTTTGTATTTTTACTCAAAAAAATTTTGATAAAAGAGTCAAAAGCTGCACCAATTTGTATTTAAATATGTCTAAAATATTTATAAAACGAGTAAAATATTTTCAAAGCAAAGAAAACAAAGTAAAAATCGGTGTTTCCTATAAACTCCTATGCTAATATAGCTAAAATAAAATGCTCATTAAAATTTGTGCGGACTATGTTAAGATTTATTACACTGGACTATTACAGGAAGACTCGGAGAAATTACAGCTGGATTTAATTCTATATACCAATGGTCATTACAAAATTGAAATTATTTAAATGTCAATAAGTGTTACATGATATTTTTTTTTAATAACAATATCTAAATATCTAAAAGTTTCGGGCATTTTGTTTGATTCTGCTGTTAGATTTGACCCCATATGAACTATATTGTATCCAAAGCCAATCGTTCATTTGGATTTATTAAGAGCTCCACGAATCATTTTGTTTATACATCAGCTATTAATCATTTATATAATATGATAATTATATATATATCTGTTTGCCGTAATTTGTTCGCCCTACAGACAGATACTAATTAATAAAGTAGAATCATCACAGCATAAATTTTTGCTATATTTATCATTTACAGTTAATAGACCTATGAGCAGGCTAAATTAAGATTCTGAGATATTGCTCCTCTATAATATTTGTTCTGTTAAATCTATACACCACTATCATGATTGCCTTCTTACATTTAGGGTCATTAGTGGTTCAACTCTATGTGGTGAAATACGTATTTTTTATCAAAATAGGCATGCATCGTATTCACTGCGTAATCACAAACCTTAGAAATTTGAACATAAATGATTAGTCATTCAAATCATGGATCGACTTGATACTATGTAAACCAGAAGCCCGAGACACAACACTGTAGTTGTGATCAAATCGAACCATAGGGGTAAAAAATCTAAAAGCCAGGTGCCGGAGAAAACATATTATATTATTTTGCGAATCGAATAATTTCTTTGATTCAAATACAAATTCTTTGCAAAAATTTTTAAGAATAAATTATCTAATTGAAAGTACGAATGGATTCACAAAATGTATTATGCTTTTTTATCTTTCATTCTATATTATGTACAATGTACAACTTAATTAAAAAATATTTTACGGTGTTATATATATTATAAATATGAAATGATAAATATTAGTCTATAATATTTATATGACAATTATATAAATTTTTAAAATTTAATACGATAATAATTTCAATTAATATATTTTTCTTTATAATATCAGTTTTAAATATATAAAAAAACATTTAAATATCATCAATTTCGATAATTTTTCATCATGAGACATTCAATAATTATTATTATTACATTCCTATATTTTGAGGAAGGATTGGATTCATTATTATGAATCATACCAAATTTACGATTGACTAATTTAAAATTGGTAAACAATATACCTAAACCAGAAAATATAAAAATTTTAAAATTTATTGTGAAATATTAGTTGAATAACAAATCTAAGGCATTGTCACATGCGATTTACTACATCATCACAGGCCGTACTACGTACACAGGCCTAATAAAAATAGAGTAACGGATGTAGATACGTGTCAAGGTCTGAACACGCAACAGTGTAGTAAATATTATAATTGTAGGTATTTATATCGATAGCTTTACCTATTTCCAAGTTTTTTTCATCGACACTGCTTACTTCGTTTACTGCAGAATTCGTTTAAAATTGTAAGCCACATATTTTACGACATTTTACTATTCTTCTGTCCTTTCTATAGAAGAGTCTACTGTTTAGTTTATATATATAGCGACTCTGACAAATATTGCGATGTTTATTTTGGTCTGAGCTGTGGGTTATGTGCATGCAGCTATAGAACCTGAATATTGAATAAAATACATTAACCATATTACCTGCTTAGGTTTAGAAATAGCTTTCTTTTTACTGATAATTTACGTACAACACCATTAAGTGAGCTGGATAAAAAATCTTAATTTATAATTTAATGTTTGATCTAGATAATGTCCCACTGTTTTTTTTCTGTTCCAATCCTTTCCATTGAACAAGTATTCTATTAAATTAAACTAACTTTTTTTCAATCTTCAATTTTTAATAATCATATAGATATTTTAGTTAATTCTAGTGTATATTCTGAATAGTTGTCTATACTGCTTTTATCAAAATCAACTAAAATCGTCCTTAACGTGCAAAATCTATCGCTGTTTATCTTAAGATCCTAATATTTTATTTATTGTGAGCCAATTACTGTATTCTATGTAAAAAGATATAGAACACAGTAGCCGACAGAGCACAACATTCGGAATATCTATCCTATCTATTATGAAAAACTTTATAATTTACATTAAAACATACGGTGATTGTTCTGGGCCACCACCAGTCGGAGAAACGATAGCTCCATCGGCCATCTGGTCCAAAGCCAAAGCTTGGACGATGACGTAATTCTTGGGAGCATTGAAGGTCTGTTCTTGTATAACTTTCTTGCCAACAAAACTAGCCCCTGTGTTTTTTTGGTAGACGAGATTATCGTTGGGTTGTCGTTGTCCAACCACCAGATTATTTGCATTATCCCTTATAGTGTTGGCGAGGAACGCAGGTTTTAATGGTATCGATATGACGTTGTCAGTTGCTGCTGCAACTATCAGAGTTACGAGGATCAGCAGTTTGAAAAACATTTTTACAATGTGGACTTTATCGATACTACAATGGACTGTGATTATCTGTATATTTTTTACAGGTGATGAGGTAATCGCTAAATTCTAGACTCGAATTTAGAGACTAATCCAGTTTTCAGAAAGCTTCCTACGTTTGGTGTGTTCGATGAAAGAATAGATTTTGAAGAAGATGCTGGAGTTTCCTGAAGTGCAATTATTCATATTTATTATTGGTAGTAGACGAAAACAGGTATTGAAAACTGCGAGTAAGTGGAATTAGTAATCTGTTTCAGTATCAATATTTATATATAGTCAGGGAACTCCGACATTCTTTTTAAAGAATGATATAGTATTTTTAAGAAATTGATTATATGCCACTTTAAGATCCAAGAAACTAATTCCAGTCTCATTCAAAAAATCCACCAAACAAGAAATGAATCAACAACAGTCAAAAGGCAAGTTAATCAGAAAGTGGAGAAGTTGATACGTGCTTTCCAGGCATGATAGCATATATCTATTATCGTCCAGATATCTTTCTTTTTAAGTACAACCTATTACAAAAAATAACATGGAAAATTTTTGTATTTTAGTAGTTGTTAGATATAATAAAGCTATTAATATTATCCCGATTTATCGATGAGATTAACTGTAAATACCCGTTCATAACAACATAGACGAGTACACTCAAATGATATATAACTAACTGATAAATAACCCAATTAATGTTTTTTATAAGTGATTATATCATTCATAATTGAATTATTTTTTGCTTGTTATTCGCTCACATCAATGTAGTACAGATAGAACATATCCTGTGACATAAATACCCGTGCACGTGGAAATATCAAATCTGAAATCTAAATATTGAATAAGATCTTATTAATATAGAGTATATATACATAACAAACTTAGTTTTAATAAATAAATGAGAATTACAAAAATGTTTTTATTAGTAAGCTAGCAAAATAAGATACAGTGCGAGAAAACATTTTCAATATTACGATGGAGAGAGATAATTATTGAATTATATAAAAATTTTGGAATAGTTATCCCTAATGAAAATTCCAACGCTTTTAATGACATCAATCAAATAAAATTTGTATCACTTGATAAGCAGTAAAAATAAAGATAAATATTGTCCAATTTAAAAAAGGATTCTTATTTAATCATATGTGCACGCCTGTATTTGTTCGAGTTCTTAAATCTATGTTAGTCGAATATCGAAATAGATGTTAAACAAAGAAGAAAGAACTTTTTTGCAAGTTAAAGGTTTTGGCACTTTGTATTTTTACTCAAACAAATTTTGATACAGGAGCCAATTAGTCATTCTATATTAATCATGGAAAGTTTTTCCTTTCTCGTATGAACTTTTCTACTCATGATATCCACTGCCATAAATTTTATACCTAATATATAGGCATTTTTATTTGACCATTTTAGCTTCCAGAAAATGGTTTAAAAAAACATTTTATTTATGTAAGAGAGCTACTTAGAGAAATGGCCAGTTTCTAGGTACTCGGAAGCGGAACTGGCCAATCTGTAGTCTAATTATGGATTTGTTTTTCACCAGGGTAATATTCCGTTTAATAAAAGTTTTGATACGAAAAGAAAATAATATTATTCAATGTAAAAAACAAAGATTAGATTAAACAGTATCATGTTTTGTAATTAGATTTTAAGTTAATTAGATTTTAATTTATTGTATTAGTATTACAATTAATTACTACAAATTTCTGGTTTTTTAATTTCCGAAGTAAATATTTCGATTTATAATTACTTTTAAGTATAATAAAATATATTTTAAAATCTATTAAAAAATAAACCATGTTTTTTATTATACCTTTCAAATAAAGTAAGCGCTTCCATTAGAATATAAAAAAAATGTTCGTGAAAATTTGAAGCTTCAAGAAAGTGTGTGCATAATTCCGGCGCTGTAGGTCTACCCAAATCCTTATTTATTATATAAAACCATTAAGGTCAATATATATAAACAAATGCGATTTTTCAAAAACTAATGAAGTACTGAGCTTTGGCACACATTTTTACACCTATGTCAGATATACTTTAGGTGAATTTCAAGTCAATGACTAAAATTTTCATATAGTTATATAAAAATTAAAAAAGGTCGATTTTAGACGGTTTTTTGCGTTCTGCGTAAAAGTTTAGAACCCGATTTAATTTTTACAAGTCAATCCTTGTAGGTCTTTTTGGCAGAAAAAACGCTCCCTTTTGATTTTCTCTTCGATAATAATCTTTTAAAATATAGGGCAAAAAACTGTTTTTTTTGGCTTTGCGAATTTTTTCTGAAGAACGCAGAGCTCTGATTTATCTATACTTTTTAGAACATATCACTTAGATTTCGATCCTCTACATGTCTCTATTTTTTTTCTGAAGGACTAATTTTTCCCGCGTCCAAGTCTTATTTGACTGGACTAAGTTTATAAGTTTATTTTATAATCAATAACAATATATTATTTAAATTATTTTATTAGTTAAAAATATTGATAATTTGATCTTTGATTTTCAATAATGAACTAAAAAGAAATTAATGATTTAAAATAAATTAAATTATTATAGCTAGTAAATAATTCGTAAATGTACTTAAAATTGGGTGTGTTTAGGACAGTAAAGTAAAGACAAAGTAGCATATATATATGTTAAATTAACAACTATAATTGTTTTATTGAAATTGAAAAAATAATTTGGAGTACATCAACAATTCACGTATCCAATCGTAAAAAATCTCTTACATTCAAAAATAATAATTTCACAACCAAATGTAAATACGTCGTCGGCCATTCAATGCAATTCAACACAACTGATACATCGATCCAAGCATCTGATCAAACAATTCACGAGCCAAGAACTTTCCAGAAACAGACGACGGAGTCGGCAATAAATTATCCTCAATAACGCGGTCTACCGTAGATCTCGACGACGAAGTTGATGCCGTGTCCCCTCTGGCTCTTGAACTTGAGGGTAATGTTACTGTAACCAGGTCCACCGGATATACGAGTGGCTACGGCACCGTTTCCGTTGGTCTTCTGGTCCAGGGCTTTCACCTGACTGATCACGCTGTACAGGCCAATGTCGAAGAGCTGCTGCTTCTCGACCACCTGCAGCCACTTGGACGCCTTGACGATGTTCTCCGTGTACATCAACTTGTCGCCCGGTTGTCTCGCACCGATTACCAGGTTGTGCGACTTGTTGGGCGCCGCCGCGTACTGATTGTAGCCGCTGTAACTCGCGACGTAAGGCGTCGAACTCACGGCCACTGCTGCCAGAACCACGGCCAAAGCCACGAACACCAATTGCTTCGACGACGTCATATTGTGGACTGCTGGATAATGCGAAAGTTCGACTTTCAGAGCACTACTGCTTTCTGCGATCGTGTAGGCCTATGACGGAACGTTTTATACGCGTATAGAAAAGGTGCCTCTGCTTTCTTATCTGATGTCTTGTGTGGGTTGTTATCAGCCGTTGAGCTTAATTAAAGACTACACGATTCGCAACACCTGACTATGTATTCCTCCATTTTCCACGCTATGACACATCTTCGAGGAAACGTTTAATTACCACCGAAGGCTTCTTGAGAGTGTGGGCCGCGATAAGATTGACTGGAACGCATAATACATTTGTCATAATGTGCGTTGATTGTTTAAATTTAGATGTGACAGAATCGGTAACGATGCTTTATCATTACACTTATTATCGGTTGTTGGAACAAAAAAATAGACTTCAAGGAGCTAGTTTGTATTGTTAGCATTTGCAGAAGTGCATAATACTTTAATCGGAGCGCAAATAAAGCGTAGATTTAGAAAGTTACTGTATATATTTGTTGAGGGATTTCGTTAATGAATGTGATTAGTAATGGGAACAACATTCGTGTGTTGGTTTTCGGGAAAATATTTATTCAGCTTTCTTAGAAGTCGTGCATAATAAGTAATATATTCTTTTTGTGTGACGTTTGACACAATTACATTCTTTATGCCAACTTTTTAGAATACAATCATTTAAAGCATTGATAGGAAAATAGTTGTACTTTTTTTTTAAAATTATACCATAGTAGCTTTATTCCAGCTTAATATATTATATAATATTCAAAATTGTATTAACCGGGCATTAATAAATTTATAATAATTTAAAACCATATTTGAAACAGCTAATTCTAACTCAAAATTTGGGTACCAATGAGGATGTAATATTTATGCACTTTTTGTAAGTAAAAGAACTATATACAAAAATTGAAATCGAATATCAGTATTAAGTATATACAGATTATTAAAAAATGGTAAATTATAAAAGTAATTTGTCCGACTAAGCCACATAATACTCCTTTTAAGAATTTGTATACACAGAATACCTATACTTTTTTTAGTTATAATCCTCTCCACTGCATTTAATTTTATTTTTTAGCATTAACAAGGAAAGTCCATATCCTCTGGGTCACGGATTTTGCTCAAACTTTACGGAGACATATTTTCCGCCAAAGAATATCTCTGCAAAATTTCAGCAAAACCGTGACCAGGAAGATCTGTAAGTAGTATAAGTAGTCGCTTATCTGGACGAATTTCAAATTAAATTAAAAGTCAAAATAGTAGGTAAAGATTTTTCGGTTTATCTATTTAGCGTGAAATAATTGAGTCAATTATAAAGAAATCTTACAACTTTTAATCGGCTTTTCTATTGCATTTTCCTTATTTACCATTGTAACAATGTATTAAACAAATATAGGCCCGTACTTGGATAGGATTTTGACGGTTATGTGGAAAAAAGGTACTATCCAATGAACAAACGTCGATTTCTTCTACTTTTGTCTAAATCCTTGTACCAATTACTGTATAATTTTATTATCTAAAACATATACTCTCTTGATTTTAAATTAAAAATTTAGGCGTCTAACACTGCTGTTAAATATAAATTAAGTTAAATATAATGCTCTGCACAAATTTCGTAACTTTATGTAATAAGAAAAA
This sequence comes from Megastigmus dorsalis, assembly GCA_900490025.1. Classification (NCBI taxonomy): domain Eukaryota; kingdom Metazoa; phylum Arthropoda; class Insecta; order Hymenoptera; family Megastigmidae; genus Megastigmus; species Megastigmus dorsalis. The sequence continues at coordinate 72,770 of UELU01147088.1, forward strand.
GTCTATTTTATATAATATTATCTTACTAATTAAGTTTCAGTTTGATTCTAAACTTAATAATTAACAGATAACAACATAAAATATTTTCCTCTTTCTTGTTATCATAAAAATTAAAAATTATTTACTGATATTAAGATAAGGTATCGTATAAGCATTCAGAAATGAAAATCATTACAGAATTTTGTTACTAGAAACTGCGCATTTCTTAGACTACTGAACGCAAACTAAAGATTACATACACAAATGAAAAAAAAATCTAAAGGATTTTAATCATTGTTCTGAACATAATCGTCATCAAAAACACTTAAATAAAATGTAATTTATCTTCGACCTTTTATTAAGAGGGTGCTAAAAGTCAATTAAAATTTTAAATTTCCCGCCCCACATTTTACCGACCGAGAAGTAAGAAATTTGTATTAATTATAATTAAAGAAAAACTTTAATTTATACAAATTCTAAATACAAGTGTACTTCGTCTATCAATTATTTATCATTTGGTAAAGTTTCAAGTAAATATTTCAATAACACTTTAAAAAATTCTTGTTTCGAAATGAGCGAATATTTTCGGAAAAAGAATCTTTTAGGGTGTCATTATAATATTCACTTGAAACGCTGCCAGATGGTCGATAATTCATAAACAATTAAGGGCATCAGCATTTGCGATTTTGCAAAATTTCATGTATTTATAGTTATAACATAATAATTATTCAGGATCCGGTCGGTAAAACAATTCAGTGGTAACGGTAGGGCTTTGACAGCCCCGTTGGCGTTAACCCCATTGATAACTGTTCTTTTACTGACTTATATTAATTGATACAATATAGCTTCCGTCTCGATAACAATGTAAACTTCGCTCTATAAATAAACCAAACTTTCCCCCCTTAACTTTCCTTTCCCATCACATCAAATATCTCAATCCCAATCCCAATACCCATAAAATCAAGATTGATTTATCACGCGTTCAAAGACAAGCTTGAAAATCGACGCCGCAGATTCCATTGCGTCCGTAGCAAATGTCTGGGCCCGCCCACGTTATTATCCACGAAATCAGAAGCACGAGAGTCGATCGATGCTTGGCCCCGATATCTCGTAATATAGCACACAAGGCACAGCGATCGCCCTACCGATGATTCACGAGATTGCGCGAGCCTCGACTCTATATCTAATGTCCAGCAACGATGGCGAGTACACACGAGGAACCTCGTATATCAAAATCTATTGTAGTGAAGTGGTACTGCAGCAGCACAAACTCCATATATTTCGCATCTCTCTATAGCTGTTCCTGCTGAGTGAGTCCTGGTTAATGTTTTCCGAGTCTGATGCAGTACCATGTGATGCTCAACAGTCTCGAAGAGAATCGAGGAACGTCAGAGAATATAGAAACAAAGAAGGGCTTTTATATTCTCTGGGGGCGTTTCCGATATAGTTGAACTATTGGACTATTGGAGCAGCGTGTAGCGACGCTGTCAACTTATTATAAAAATAATTTGATGTGATTGAATGCGATATATGAAACAGATAAAAAGAATTTCATAGGTTTTGAGGTAAACGTTAACGTACTCCGTATTGCGAGTTAAGAAATGAGATGCACCTGTACGTATGTACAATACGTATATGTGTCGTATAAATTTTTAGTGAAATTTTTTAATAGAACAAGTATTTTTACCAAATTATAAGCATTTCAAGGCAGTTCACTTGATTTCTCGATTTCTTAGGAAATTTTTCAAAATTGGTATGTGTATATGTTTAATAAAGCATTCTTTCTAGGTATGTGGTCAATCACTTTAACCCCCAAGCGACATAAAATTCGAAAATATTGAGCTTCAAAATGACCAGAAGTTATAACGTTCAGTTGCGAACCAAGTTTTCTTAGATTTTTTTTAAATTATAAGCTCATGATGTACTTAAAATAACAATGTCAAACGCCAGGAAAAGAGCAGGATGTTCCAATAGGGTTTTTTTTAAAGATACAGCAGTCCAAAGTTTTAATCCCATGCTGTATAGTATATCTATATCGCAGTGTTTCACCCTCTCAACTTTTGGGAATATTTCATAATGAAGACATTTTGATGTTTGATATTATGGACGTGTAAGTGTGTAATTAAAAAAAATTGTAATTTAATGCCGAGTTGAGCATCATGGCAGTGGTTGAACTACCTCAAATAAAATACATTAGATACAATTTTGAATGGCAGTTACTTTTCAATAAATATGTAGAAGTATTAAAATTAAAAATGCTGTACTTGAATAAAAGGGTTAAACCAAAATCTTCCATAAAGCCATGCATGAGCAATATATAAAATTAAAAAAAAAAAAATAAAATTATACAATTTAAATTGACACAGTTGAGTTAATATAAGTGTCTTACGAAATCATTCAACAAGTACTTTACAACTTCATTTCATAAAAGGAGCAAACTGTGTTATTACAATTTCTCCTGACTGACTTTTTCATAAACAATCTGCATTTTCAAAAATATATATCATAAATCGTCGAAAACAGATTAATATTTTAGGTTTTATTCTTAAATAAAGCCAAGAAGTAATTTTATAGAATCATTTTTATACTTTTCACTTCATTATACATACAATAGTTACAACACTAAGGTAAACCTAGTTGAGTCATTAGGAAAGTTCTTCGATAATTTTATACAACAGAATGGTAGAATTTCCAATTTATTCTAAATCTTCATGGACATTATTAACTTTTACACAAAATTCACTTTTTCTCTTTAGTCTTTATATTGTTGAAATGCGTAGTTTACAATTTTATTTCGTTTATTTATTAAAAATGAAATGTGCACGTAAGTATTAAATTTTTTTTTTAACTGCTTAGTTTTTATATTAAGATTACTAAAAATTATTCAAACTGTGCCTTATATAAGAAACTATTACAAAAAAATATTACTATCAAAATATTTTAGACCTGCATTATAACCTTATCAATTTTAAAGCTTATCTTGAGATAATGACTAAACTACAAGTGTATGCTTATTACAGAGATTCACCGAGTTTTACTTCAAATTTTATCACAAGTCTTATCCTATTGGATGTCTTTACTTTACTATGCGATAAACTTCGGCGCCTAGGCGTACATTTTAAGATACATTGCTGTCTAACACACGGCACAACCACAGAATAGACGACGACGCTCAATAGATGCGGAATTTCGGCAAAGCCATGGCTCTTGTGCTTGAAACAATTTAGAGGTACGGACCGTTTCGGTCCAGTCGATCGATTCTCCCTCTTAACATAATATAATGCTATTAACGTCCTATCCATCAAGAACATATGCTCATGAAGACCACAATAAGGGCCATGACGTTTTGTAGGTTGTACAAACGGATAAGTCTAATGTTGGATTCAAATAATTCTTTTATTTTTAATAAACAATTTGTTCTCATATTTTAAAAGTACAAAACATTGATTATTTTAAGAGCTAATAGTAATTACAATTATCGGAGACGAGTTTCATACGCATGTACAATATTTCAAAAATATGTTCCTAACTGTCCCTTTTTTACAGTACGTTTGTGTTTGCAGCTAATTGATATCTGTAAAAATTAAAGATTTTTCATATTAATTATTATTAAGAACATCTATTAATTCGACGTCTTTCTCGCAACAGTTTAAATAATGTAAAATAATACAAGCTTTTTTTAAAAAAAAAGGAAATTAAAATTGCTTATTCTAATCGTCTTCGGCATCCATGGCTTCGGGCTCATTCGCCGTCTCCTTTTCTCCGTTCATTACCTCAGCAGTGGCTTTTCCCTTTTTAGCCGGGGCTTTTGTTTTTTTTTCTGTGGTCGGCTTTCTCTTATTTTTCTTTGGCTCGTCCTTTCCATTCTCCACAGTTTCCGAGCTTACTCCATTTTCTTTGGCCTCTGTCTCTTCTTCAGCTTCGTCTACTTTATCTTCATCCTCTTTTTCCTCAGGTTCAGGCGTGCCAGCATCATTGTCTACCTCTTTTTTGCCTCTACCTTTTTTCGCCGCAGCTATAAAGTTAAATAAATAGTTTTGTAGATATAAATTAATACACTTTAAAGTAAACTTTGGTATATTTAGTAATTTTTTCTGTTTCAATCCCATAATTCTAATAAAATGAATATCGTTAAAACAAAGTTTATAAACAAGTCTTTCCAAAATAACGTTTTTCCAGCCCCCCAAATTTTAATATTTTATTTGAAGTATTTAAAAATATAAAATAAAATTGAAAACTTATTAAAGAATAAATAATACAAAAATTAAATATGTACCTTCTGTTTTACCACCTCGACCTTTGCCCTTTTTAGCAACTGGAGAAGCTTTCTCTTCGACTTTTTTTGTTTCTGGAAAAATACAGTGAAAATTTATTTAAAGAATTTTTTTTCTTATTTAAGATTTTTTGATAAGTAGAAAATAATTTTTATTAGAATTTTATCTCTGCTTATAAAAATAATATTTCTTTAAATATTGTTTACCTTCATCGGTTTTTTCTGTCGAAGCTTCCACCTTCTTAGTTGTTTTTGCCTTGCCCTTCTTTGCTGGTTTCTCAGCAGAGTCTTCTGACTCTTCTTCTACCTTGTCATCTGAATCCTCCTCCTCAGGTTCAACCTTTTTTGCATTTTTCTTGGATGCAGGTTTCTTTTCTGAATCAGCTTTCTTTGCTGAGGTTTTTGGTTTAGGCGCTGCCTTTACCGGTGCTGGTTCAGGCTCTGGTTTCTTATTTTTTGCTGCCCTTGGTAACCTGACTTCTTTTGTCACTGTTTCCTCTATTTGTTGAGTCTTCTTTTTTTTCGTAGCACTTACATCATTACTTTCTACTGCAGGTGATTCCTCAGCAACATCGATCTCTGCCTTCTTTCCAGCCTTACGCCTTGCCATTTCTAGAAGAATTATTTCATTTTTTAAAGAATACTACTTTTTGTAAGTAAGGAATGTTTATTTTCTAGTTTAAATTTCAAAAATAATACTTTTGGAGAGAGGGATAGCAATGAAGAGGGATGTATAATAAAATAAACCTCTGAAACATCAGCCATACAGTAAAAAGTGAATTACGCAAGGGTAGTTTCTTTCCACCTTTAATTAAGATGATTACTTTTTTAATAAATCATCAGAATACTGAAGGCAATAAGGGTCTTGTGATATTTTATTAAATCATTTCAAAATTTCAAATTATATATTCATATATATGAAATTTGTATACAATATATTTTATGTTTAACAAAAAATTGTATTAAATTAAATGTTTTATATTAAATATTAAAATGGTTCAGTATTTTTTTTTTTTTTTTTAAAACTACATATGAGTAGTTTAAACTAATATTCCTCTTCTAAAATAATTTTATTAGCTAGCCAATTAAAAAAATTTGAACCACAAGATTTTTACATCATTAATAACTATGTTAGAATAAATAATTTTATAATGATTTCGATTGTATAAATTCCATTGATTGAAATTCCATTGTATAAAAATAAATATTTTTATTTTCCATTTAATGTTAATTTTTCAAATACATTCAAATACTCTACTTGAAATTTATATATTTCTTTATAGAATATAGTTTTTTAAAGATATTCTATGACACATAACAATGCAGATTTGAAAACCTCAATCATTGCACATAATAATAACAATAATATAAATAAGAGTTTATATGCAGTCTTAAATATAAAGTGGAAAAATTTAATAGGTACATGACAAAACAATGTTTTATAATATTCTTGATTTACTTACAACTTGAATATAGTTATATTTAATAAAAAAAAATGAATAACTATTATTTGAATTTCATTTTCAAATGATGAAAATGTTATTTTTATTAATGGTCTTGTAAACAGAAAGTACATTTTATTAAAAACCATTCTGATTTACCAAAATCCAAAACAGCTCTTTTCAATAAATGTAGTCTGTATGTACATATAGAATGTCATATGTATAAATACTTTGGTACATGACAATCCCTCTGTAACTATACTTGAAATATAATACAAAATAAAATAAAAACAAAATAGAAGCTCATACTTCTATAATTTTCTAATGCTAATATCTAATATATTCTTATTATATGCTACATATATAAAGCATTCACACTCGAGTTAAGATTCAAAAAAATTATGTATAGTTATAATCGCAACGGAATTTAAATTATAACAACTATTTAAAAAAAATTTTCGAAAAAACTATCTCAATAGAAAGTAAAAAAGCTATTTTAACAAATTAAATTTTTTTTCGACACAAAGCAACCGAAGTGAAGAGACGATACATCGGACATCTTCGAAAATGCTGCGCACTTTGCGCGCTCAAACGTCTTTTCGTCGAAATGACCGTACCCTGTACAAATGCGATCACTCTCCCCTCGTGAAAAATACATAAATTGCATCCTACTCTTCTGGAACGCGTTCAAAATCACGCCAAAACGAGTTAAAAAGTTGAACAACGCAGCTCGAAGCCTGGAAATAATAAGCTTCACTCACCTAATACCGTGTACTACTCCCGCCTTTTTCACTATGCGCACGTCTCTCGTCGTGGACGAGATCCCAAACGAGCCGTTGAACGGCCGGCTTCAAGACAATATCTTCGCACGCTCGTCGATAAAAGTCCTTAAGTCCTTCCTCGAAATTGCAGTCCACGATACCTTTCGAGACTCCTGCGAACAGTAGAGAAAAAAATGCTTTCGCGAGATTTTGACTAGCGCGTTTCTAATGTGCCGGTTGTCCGGTACGGCGACATTTCCTCTCCTCGTTTTTTTTTCCGCGCGGTGGAAGAAAAAAATATAGTCAAGGCATCATTCGATTCGTGGTTCAATTAAAAAATTACAAAACTCACCTCCTTGAGAGAATCACTGGTAAAGATCGCAGGCCAATTGATAAAAAAGGCGAATTTACTCGGCTCTCAGAAGTCGATTAGGTTTCGAACTGCAGAGCTGTGCGAGAAGCCGGCGCCGGGAGAAAGACGTTCGCGTTTTTCGGGCGCCGTTTGCTCGTTCGTTCTCTCCTGTGCCTGACTATCTCCGTCTCTCTCTTTTTTCTCCTTCCTCCTTTTTCTGTGTATGCGCGCGCGCGAGTCACGAGGTTCGCGTTTTCTCCGTCTACGGCCAATCGCGGTGGACTTTCGTGCAAAGCGTAGAACGCGATTGGCCTGGAAAACCGGCAAAGCTCCTCCTGGGTAATACATATCCATACTGTACATTTGTACAATCTGTACATGTAGAACACACACTGACAAAACTAAGATCTTGGCGCATACTTATGTACTAGAATTTTAGGAAATTAGATTATTTCCATGGCTTAAGAATTTTGCATTATAATATTTTCTTAACCATTGGGAAGCAAAAAATTTTCTTTTTCCAATGATATCAATTTTCCGTTTAGTTTTGCTACTTGTACGAGTCTTTCCCGTCATTTTGAAACGATTCGCGACAAGAGCGGCTGTTTTTTTATGCATGTATATTGCAAGTGCGTGCGAATGTATGCGCACGAGGGGGCAATTGGCTCTGTCTACAGTCTGCCTGTATAAGTTGTACGTTGTAGGTATACGTACTAACAACAGCTGGACTGACGACTGACGCGATGCCCTCAAGTTTATAACGTTATTTTCGCGCGCGCGTCAAAACGCGCATACATACTTATAGAAAAAGAACGAAAGTGAAGCCCAAGAAATATATATATATCATGTTTATAAAATAGGATCCTTTAGGAGTGCATATACTTAGACCTCATATAAAATGTCTGCAGACTTGCAGTATCTATTAATCAAACTATTGATAAATAAAAAAATAAAATATGGTGACCTAAATGCATGAAATAAAGAAAAGTATTAACCCTATTCGGTCACACTTAGTCAAATTTACGTAAAGGTAAAAGTCAAACTGGGTGGGATTGACCCCAGCGTCTTTAAACCGCTATAAAAATTAGTAGAATAGAAAGCCAGGCTAGACAAAATAATCCACTTATATTTCAATGGCCTTCCTTAAAAGATCGTATAGGTTTTATATTAAAAATTTATTTTTACACATGTAAAAAAAATAATTCAAAAAAAAATGAAAAAAGTAACTTTTTTTACAAAAATATCTTTAATTTTTTTCATTTTTAACCTATGGAAAAAAATAAAGTGTTTCTGAAAGCTGAAATAATAAGATTTTTGATGATCCTAGTCACGAGTAAGGTTCCAAAAAGTATATTTATTTTAACATGTGAAGTTGGGATTTTTGCCGAAAAAATCAAAAACAACTTTTTTATGAGTAAGTGGCAATATATTAATAAGAAAATATTTAAAAAATTAAAATAATGCATAATTATGACAACATAAAGTAACTTTAAATACGCGGACTACAGGTAACAGGTAGATGGCGGCATAAGTCCCATTTTCTTTGATTTCGTGGGTTGTTTTGCAGGTTAAAAATTAGTACGCTGGGGTCGATTATACCCAGTGTGACCGTCTGACCGATTATAGGGTTAAATATAAATTCAACTAACATCTATAGAGAATATTAGAATCGATGTTATTAGAATATTAGAAACAATGTTACATTAAAAGTGACTATTAATCTTTTCTAAGAGCAGAAAATCATTCATACTAAGTATTCGATATTTGAGAACAGAAAAACTGAATATATAATATAAAAAATAAAATTGTAAAAGAATTGTAACTTTCAAATTTTTGCAGTTATAAAAATAATATTCTATATCTACAACCATCTACATTCTGATCTTTTTTTACGTTCTATTTCATTTTTGAATGTGTCGAAAGTGGAATCATGACATTTCCGGACTGCAAAAACCAAGCATAGAGCAGCCGCAAATCGGCAGAGTGCAACCTCCCATAGAATATATAGGTATAATAATTGCATACACCATTCGCATATAATTTTTTACTATAGACAGAATAAACCCTAGTCTATACGCACTCCTAACAGTCCTAGTCTGTAGTAATTTCCAATATTCCGCTGCTTTAAATAGAAAAGTCTAAAAGGAAAAGAATCACCCTAAAAACGTATTTAAATATTGAATGATTGTATTAGAACTCATAAATATTAAAAGTATACGATTGCGTATACTTACTGCCTAGTACTTATACGAAAAGAGTATATGATCGTTGTCAGTTTCTTGCGCTTTCCCTTTTCGTAACGTTACAAGCCTGCGCTCAACCTAGCACACGCGGCCTTGCGCCTTACTAGCAGCCAGCATGGCTGCACAGTGGAAAATAGTGGGGATGCTGCAGACCATGCAGATTGCAGGATGCAGAGCTTCCGCTCAATCCTCAATCAAGTCTAGTCTTCACTCTTCAGTCTTGTCCGGGATTCTATTCCGTATGGGGTGTTGATACAAAAGTCACAACTCACAACTCTTACGCCCTTCTACTATATATATATATATGTGTATATACTCTACAGCGTATACCTGTATTGTTAAATACTTGTGCCGTGTACGGTGTACGGAGTTGAGAACTGCGAATATATATAAAAGAAAGCCAGTGGCAGTGCATCTATCAAAATGGCGTCGAAGAGTCAACGATGGGTGGTCGACTCCGGAATCCTTCGCAAAAAGAGCGGCGAAGAGGAACCTCAGGAACTTCTGGTCTTCGGTTACGGCTGCAAGTTGTTTCGAGATGACGAGAAGGCCAAATTGATTGATCAGGGCAAACATTTGATTCCGTGGATGGGCGATAGCGCACTGAAGATAGACAGGTCCGTTCACATAACCTAAGAAAACACAAAAAAACTATTATCATCTAGTATATCGTTAATGTAAACGTTATATATCAATCCAAGAGAGCTTAATCCAAAGGAAAGAATACGATTTTTTAATGACTTGTTTCAACCAGACTTTGACAGAGTAATAGCTCTGTCAGCCTCAATTCTTTCTTAATGCTTGATGCACGGATAAGCAATCTGGAGACTGTTTAAGGGTTTCCGCAGGTGTGCCTCGGCCAGCCAAGTGTGGCAGTGCGTTTTAAATGCGCTTTACACCACACAGACTGAGGTGCCCATGTGATCGTTTGTGATGGCTTAGTAGCTGAGGGCATCCGAAAGCAGCAGCAAGGTGAGACACAGCGTAGAGAGAAAAGTGAAAGGCCGATGGTCATAAAATACCATGACCGATCGGGCTGGTATGTATTTGAGCTTTAGTATCGATTGGAGAAGAATAAATGAGGCTGAAATATTATTTTCAATGCTATCTCCATTAGTTTAATCTTCGTAAACTGTGTCTCTATGATTGATAAGAACCACATGTTTTTCTATTTTACGATATATTCATGACTATGTTATTCACATACTTCACATAATATTTTTGTTTATAAATACAGAAGAATTCATGGTTTTAAAGATTAAAGTAGTGAATATAGCTATTTGTTTTCAATGCTATAAAATCATAAGTACTTCAAAATTAAATAAAAATCTTTAAATCTATTTGAATTAAATTTTTAATTTTCATTGATAAAAAATTAAGTAATTTAATAATAAAATAAAAAGAATTGTTAATTTTCCAAAATTTCAATAGATCAAATTTTTATCTTAAATTTTTTTTTTAAATTGAGAAACGACTTGCAGAGTTTACCCTGGCAGAAATTATTGTTAAATTTTTTTCTATTTTCAGATGCAGATTGAAAGCTGAGATAATAAAACTTTGCTTTTTATATACTAATTCTTCTAATCCATTTGTTTTATGTCTATAGATATGATGGTCGAGGAGCCTTGGGAGATCTGCGGATATACGAACCGCCACCTGGTGGTTTTGACTATCGTAACATCCTGACTGAAGAGGAGTACAAAATCGAGCAAGCTTGTGATGAAGAGCGTTATCGGTCACTCTACAATAATGATGTTGAGGAATCCCTGTACCATGGTAAATAATTACCTGAGCAATTCGTTATTAAATTTTAAAAAAGACATATTGATAAGCAACATTAATTTTCACTTTCTAAAATTCAATTTTTTTATATATCTTTCTTTGCTTATTTAGAAGAAGAAATCAAAAGACTTCATCAAGCACTTGATTCAGAAAGTTCATACAGTCAAGTTGGATTTAATTATGATGATGAGAAAAAGTCTGGGGAAGATTCACAAAGCCCAAAGCAGTCAGAGGAAGAAGATGAAGCATTTGTACCTGAACTTGAATTGGAGATTCCAGAAGATATGACTATAGTAAGTTACAGAAATTCTTAGAAACCAATACATACCATTTTACGATTTTTAAAAATTTGATTTTATTTATAGCCTGAAACTCAAAAGCTTAATGCAATCATATCAAAGACAGCGGTATTCATTAGTCGACAAGGCAGCCAGATGGAAATTTTGATAAAAGCGAAACAGGCAAACAATCCACAATTCTCGTTTTTGTCAATTGATGGAGAACTGCATCCTTATTATAAGCACCTTCTAGAGGCTATAAAATCTGGGAAATATAATCCAGAAAAGCAACCTGAAAAGGAAGAATCTGGTACGCATTTACTTTTATTGTATATAAATAAATTATATTTTTCTCTTCACTTATTTAATCGAGTGGATGACCAAATTTGAGAGAATTGTAACATGATTGATGTTGTCTTCATTGAAACGAAGTAACTCAATTAAATGCTGGAATTCATTACCAACACCTCCTTTGATTCTACTTATTTTATTATTACCGTAAGTACCAACATTACATTAAATCCTTAAAGACCCATATTCAATGCGATCAGGTGTAAGTATCATTTGTTTTCAATAATGCATCTAATATTATCGATTTTAATTAACAGAACCTGGCGAAGAATCAGAGGAGGACGATGAACCATATCTACATCCGAGTCTTGCATCATCTCTCAAAGTGGAAGCGGTACGTACAATAAAAAAAAAATTTCTCTAGTTTGAAAATTTGTATATAAAATTAATAAATAATATTATATCTCCAGGCACCTAGTATTCCAAGTATAAACTATAAACCATCAGCAGACTGTGCCTATTCTATGCTGGTAAATAAAATAACTGGAAAACCGCCGACGTCGAAAACGCAGCCACCACAACCGGAAATCATTCCCCCACCACCAATGCCACCAATTGGTTTTTATCATCCGATGCCGGTAAACTTTGTCTTTTTTTTTATATAAATACTAAACTTTCAGTCTTCTAATAAATATTATAAATTTTTTAGAAAAATTGTTATCTGCAAAATATCATACATTTTTTTACCAAAATTACTTCCATTTAGAAATTAAATAACTTAAAAAATGTCTAGTCTTGCTACACTCGACCTTTTCTACTTACTGTACAAGTAATCAATGACACTGTCCGTCTAGCCTATATTACAATCCTCCATAAGCAGTCTGATAAATCACTATATTGAATTTATTTCTTCATAAAACCCAATTTATCATTCGGTAAAATTAAATTTACTTGAATTTTAACAGGGATTCCCGCCATTTCCTACACCACCGCAACAGTATGCCCATGGGCCAGTTCTGTACAATGCGAATGGTACTGCGATACCGACTTCCATGCCTCAAGTTGGACCCGCCATACCAATGCAATCGACTAATGTCGTGCAAACTCCACAAAAGGAAGCTGCGCCTCTCGTCCCGTACGGACCCACCCCTCCGAAACCTCTCAGCAGGCCGTCCTTCATCGTTCCACCAGCCGATGTACAGATTATCATTGATAAAATGGCTAGTTACGTTGCGAAAAACGGTCGAGATTTTGAGGCTATTGTAAAAAACAAAGGTGATCCAAGGTTCAGTTTTCTTGAATTGTCCCATCAATATCATGGATACTACGCACATAAATTAACCATATATGAAGGAGCAGTTAATCCACGAGTACTCACAGAAGAAGAACTTTTGCAAAAGCAGGAGTTACAAGAAGAGAAACAGAAGAAGTTGGAAGAACTGCAGAAAAAACAACAAAGGATGGAGGAAGTGCAGAAAAGGGTGAAAATGATTCAAGCTAAGAAAAAGGGAGAGATTAATACAAGACAGAGTCCCACGAAGCAAATCACCACAGTTTCCTTTTCTATCAAAAAACCAAAAGAGGGTGAAAGCTCTGTGATAGAAAAGCGAAATGCTCTACCTTTAGAAGAAAGCGATGACGAAGCTAGCGATGAGAAAAAGGAAACAAATTCAAAACCTAATTCGCCTACGTCTGCACGAGAAGAAATTTGTCTTCCAAAAGTAGAGAAGGAACCAGTCTATCCAGAAAAGTCGGCGCCGGAAAGAAAACCAGCTTTTACAGAAAAGCCTGCGTCGGAGAGGAAACCAGCTCATCCAGAAAAGTCTGCGTCGGAGAGGAAACCAGCTCATCCAGAAAAATCTGCATTGGAGAGGAAACTAGCTCATTCAGAAAAATCTGCGACAGAAAGGAAACCAACTTATCCAGAAAAGTCTGTATCGGAAAGGAAAGCGTCTTATGCAGAAAAGTCTGTATCGGAGAGGAAAGCATCTTATCCAGAAAAGTCTATATCGGAGAAGAAAGCATCTTATCCAGAAAAGACTGTATCGGAGAGGAAAGCGGCTTATCCAGAAAAGCCTGCACCAGAGAGGAAACCTTCGAAACCGGCTTCTGCACATATCGATAAGCCAGCGACTGTAATGATCGATGAAGGTGACTTTGTGGACCTGACCGATGACATTTTCGAAGATTGCCAAAAGGAAATATATAATAGACAAACAGAGGAAAGAATTAGAGATAAGATGTTAGCAGTAGCCCGAGAAAAATTAGCTGCTACGAGGGAAAAACAGCTACAGATGGAGAGACGAAAGAAAGCCGCAATGTTCTTAAGTCAAATACAATCACCAGCGGTCACAAAACTCGAAACACCCCCTCCACCTATTATAAGAGAAGTCACCTTGTATCAGAATCCCAGTCCACCATCGTATGCTTCACCTACAAGGGGTGACATTGAAATCGAGGAATTGAGGATAAGCACAAATTCACTCATGAGCAGGTTGAGAGGAGCTGATCTCAACAGTAAAAGATCGAGGCAACGTTCCAGGAGTCGAAGTGGTAGCGCTACTTATTCGGACCGACACCGAAGTCATAAGAAGCATAAAAAGAAAAAAAGTTCACATAAAAGGTACAATTTTATTTCGGTTATTTTTGTAGCTATTTAAGCATTAATTTTATAATTTTATAAATAAAATATATTTAAACATTTTCAGCAGTTACCGGGAAAGCATAAGTAGTTCACGGTCTCACAAACCGAAAAAAAGTAAAAAGTCTTCAAGACATCGATCACGTTCGCGAAGTCCACACAGGCACCACACATCATCTCGCCATCGAAAAGACAGTAGTTCTAGTGATTCGGATTCAAGTTCATCTTGAATGAGGACATTATTTTTATCACTTGTTGATAATGAACCATGTGAATTTGTATATAATTATGGAATATGTGTATTATATAGTGATTTTTTAAATCTGTTTACGATATAAAATAAGAAAACCCTAATATTTTAATCGATTTATTGAATAATGCTCTGAAGTCTTGATATTGTGTTTGATTTTTAAAACAATTTAAGTTTATAATTTAGAACTTAATTATTTTAGATAAGTTTAAATATTGTTCCAACATCATATTTATAAGATTTTCTTTTGAAAAATAACTATTTTTCAAGCAATTTTTTTTATCCTTTACCTTTTATTTATTATTTTCATTTCCAAATAAAGATTCACGTCAACTAGAGTATGTTTTTTTAAACATCTTAAAAATGCATAGTAATAAAATTATTATGTATAAAAAAATCCGGATTATATTTTCTTAAGAAATAAAATTTTAATTTCTAATCTACAAGGTTAACGCAAAAGTCGTAATTTGTTTAGTATAACTAAATTCTTCATTCTCTTATCAAATGTGTGTATATATATAGCAGAAATACAATATCATATTTTACAATCGCCGTGGGCATTGTACAATCTTTTTATTTATTGAACAATAAAAAAAGTATTGATTTATGAGTCAGTGAATTTATTTATAACTTTTTTAAAAAAAAATTATATTTAACTTCCAAATTGAAATTTAAAACTTAAAAATTCTTGTTTCTTTTAGCAATTGCTGTTTATCACAAGATAAGTAATAACTCTTGTGACTGAACAGCTTAAATTATGATAATAATATGTTTAGCATAAACCTAGAAGTTTCCGAATGACAAACAAATGTTATTAATACTTATATTAAGAATAATGTTTAATTATTTATCTATTTAATAACAGGCAAAAAAATCAAATATATTACAGAAGTCGCATGATAATATATGAAGAAAGTTTCATTTGTATACTAAAAGTACAAAGAAAATAGTATACATATATACGGCGGTGTAATTGGATACCAGCAGTTCCTGTAAGATTTACATATATTTACAAAAAAAGTACGGATAGATGATTTAATTTCTCGCATGAATCTAGTAAAGTTCTCATTTCTTTTCAAATCTAACGACAGAGAATCCCAGAATTTTCACATCCTATTTAGGGGATTATTGAACCCAGTATTTGTTTCGCCAGTGTGCTCATATAGTGCACCAGCAGATCTGATATTGCAAAGCACTTCTCTATGTACTAAAAAACAGGACAGTTCAGGCAAATTATTACTCCCGTGCAAAAAGTTACACACGAGTGTAATTTCATTATAGTTATGGGTGGACTTTATTCTTGAATATTAAATCTTTTAAAGATAAAACGATAATTGTGATCTTTTTTGTATGCAACTGACTTAGAAACGAGTGTTGCATGGATTCCAACTCCTTAATATAAGTATCGTAATAAGGAGACCAAATTTGAGATCCATATGTCAAGATTGGAATTACTACATAGACTTTTAAATTCTTTGGAGGTCCTAATTAAAACATTAGAATATATAACACTATAAAATCTATGCAACGCTAAATCAACATTATCACAATTTAGAATGTCATTCTAATCAGCGCTCTTAAATGTTAAATTTAATCCAATATAATCCGCTTTATATTAGTAAAATTATATTGATATTTGCAGCTTCAAGATCCTGCATTGATAGAAGCAGCTGAACCCGGGACTGCAGAATGTTTACCGTTTCAAGAGTCGTAAAATATAAGTCCAATGTGTAGCCCTTAGAAATCATCAATGGATATTTGTTTGAGATTCAGACATGTGAGGAATTGCTTAGTATTGATGTACATTCGATCGCAGCCTGCTTGCAGTTGCCCAACGAGTTACAATTAGGCATGATCAGATAGATCATTATAGTACAGTCGGAGTGAATTGATTCTGTCACCCCTATAGAATTAGCTTTAACGCGCCAGGGGTGGCAGAACCAATTCACTCCGACTGTACAATATAATTTTAGGAATGCTGTAATCGTCAAACAGGAAAACTTTACCACTTAAAAATGATCAATTATTAGTTTAGAACTAGCAGAGCAATTATTACACTTGATTTATGAAAAAAATTGGTATATTTACTTTTTGTAAAAATGAAAAAAAAAATTATCGATCGTCAAGTACGATCAAATAGTTTTGAGCTTCTTACTTCAGTATCGTTTCATTGTAAAGTTATTGAACTTTGCGATAGCCGCAAGCAATTATTCAGCTATAAATTCGTTTAGCAGCCACCACGTGTTTAAATATAACACTTGATGTTTTTCACCTGCTTCAAAGTTTGCAAAAGCATTGATTTTGATGATTGTTTATACGCGTCAAACGCATTACGACGAGATAATCGTGCTTAAATTTTAATCGATTTAAGATCTGCACTAGACGAAACGCCGATTGCTTGCAAACCCATACATCTGACGTTATACTGATTTTCAATATTGCGTTTCAGAGAAGGGGTTATCGTTGCGTACGATTCCTTTTTTGGTTAGATAATAAATTTCTTGATTAATATAACAAGTCTGTCCGTTATTGAAACTTTTCCGTATTTACGTCAGGCTTTAGATAGGAGTTAAGCATTTCTCTTGGACGATACGGATTTACTCTGTAGTAAAAGTTTTTAGTGGCGCGTCACAACTACAACCGAGCATATATATATGTTATATTATCTACATTTTTATAATCTACTTTGTAAATGCATTACAAATTTTCCACTATTCACAACTTTTACTCAATTCGCAACTCTTACTCTATCTGTATCAATAATATTTAAATATAATATTTAAACTTTCTAATCTAATTCTGATTAGATAATGATAAATATGATTAAGCCCATCATGTCATTTCTCTTAATGATAACACAACTGTGTTACAATTGAACATCAGCTGGAGATGTGCGCTACCTATATGAAGATACTAAATAATTGCTTTAATTTCTGAAAACAAGCTAATTTCTATAAGTTATGCTATTATACCGCGAGTCAGATACATAACATAAAACTTTATTATAAATTGATAAGTTTTTTATTTCGTCGATTATCAAGTAAGTTTATGTGTGGGTATAAAGTCATTTTTTGGCAACCACGCGGTAGTTGCAAAAATGTCACTTTATCGCTATAGCATATTATCAATATTTTTATATAAGATGCATATAAATGTTATTTTTTTGAAATCGGTAGCTAGTATTCTGTTGAATTATGCTCAATTCTCTAAGTTGTGAAATTCTTTTGAAATCTTACAATTTTTTTACGAAATATATGTCTTCGTATTTTTTTAGCTTCTTTTGAAAATCATGATTCTTTAATTAGAAAATGTATATTTGTTATATGAAGGTTCATTCCACACGAGATATCGATAAGGTGTAAAATTAGGAAATAAGGAGTCGTCCGATATTCAGCTAACATGCGAACGTAGATATCGTTATAATTGGCGTCTTGAAATGTCATTCAAATAACGGATGAAAACTTACTTTGATTGATATGTGCATCCGAGAGAAATAAAATACAATGATTAATTTTATCAAAAACATGCATTAATGGTTGAAAGTCATTCACAGAAGTAATCGTATGTTATACTACACGTGGCGATATATACCAGTGATAATTGTTTTAACACCTCGGTATGTTACAAACTAAATCCACAATAATAACTCGTATGATATTTTGTACTTCGATTATATAATATGTAATGTTTTTAATAAGATATACTGCCTACTTACAATACATGCATTTTTATGATGCTTTTTGATGAACAAAATAAATTTAAATTATTTATAACATCTGGAAAAAATGAAGAAGAAATCATTCATCTTTTGCAAATTTTTTTTATGCAGATTTTGACTTTAAGTTCAGAATCAGCACCCGAAAAAGTCTTGAGTGAGCAGTTTTAGGGTGTATTGACATAATGTCAAAAATTCATAAGAATACATAATAAACTGGTTAAATGAATAGATATATATATTTAACCTGCCTATTCTTATGTTCTTAAGAATTAGAGACTGTACATAAACGCGTCCTTTATGCAGATTGGAATCATTTAAAAATATATAAAATACATCATTTTTAATTGTTTGCACATTTATAATCCATTCAGTGCTGAAGTGGTATGTAGGTGCACTTTAATTGATAATAAATAACTTAGAAATTTCTTTTTTGAAATATCTGTTGGCTATAATATCAAATTAAAAAATTAAAAAATATATGACAGGAAGTCATTAAATATTAAAACTTATTGTTACTTAATCTAAATCGATTACGATAACTCATAAAAAATGAATAAATTCGTTAATCTGCAAAATAGTCGAGTTACGATTAATAAAACTAATTAGCACTTCAATATTTATCCTCAACCATGAATCGTTTCTTACATACTTAAAGTTCTCCGTCAGAAATTTAAAACGCTCTTTCACTTGTGAAAATATTATGTATTAAGCCATTGATTACCAAAAGCATTTTTAAATTGCGTAGAGACAGTATGAAAAAATGCACTGTTGAAGAATAAGAGTTTTTTAGAAATTCTTATCTTAACGGCTCGGCTAATAGTTACTAGGGGGTGTATACACAACATTGCCATTCTTTAAAATCAACGTCATCGATTTAGCATAGGTTTTTCTGTGGATTTATCTTAATTTGTCTTGTCATTCTTGTTTAGTATCCTAGGTATTTAAGATAACAAGTTAAATAAATATCCCGATTTTGAATGGAATTATTAAGGTCCATTTTTCAAAATAGTTTTAATTTAAAAATAACTATGTCTGCATTTACTTTAAAAAAAATTTATTGAAAAATATTTTGTAGATTCGTAAAAAATAAAAAATTAAAAAACTTGTCGGAAAAGATTAGTAGTGGAAATAAATCGGGATAAAAACGGAAAATGCAATGGAAATATTGCTTACATCACATACGTGAACTGGTTGACGGGGGGGCTACGAAAAAAAATACGTTTTTTTAAGTAATTTATCAGTAAATAAACTGCGTTCAGCACATCAGTACCATTCTCCAGGATCCGATATCGGAACTCGATAGTTTTAATCGCGTTATACTTGTAACGTTAAAACCGCAACAATTGATTTGTTAATCAATTACTAGTATTAAATTTATGTTTAAATTAAAAAAGGACATTTAATTAATAATCAATAATTAATAATCAATACTAATAGGTAGTTAGAAGTATAACAAAAGTTTTATTGTAAATGAATAATAACTATTTTTATTTATCTTCAGCTTGATTCTTTGCAAGTTTAATAAGTAGAACTGTATCGAAATAGATTGTAAAATTATAAAACAATAATTTAAATTTTTGTTTATCTAATTTCGTTATCAGGTTGTTACTCAATATATTTTAAAATTGATTAGCAAACTTTCCATTTTAAATAAAGATTTATACAATTCATAAAATCCCGATAAAATATGTCTAAGTAAAATAAACAGATATAGTATTTAAATTTCAATTCAATTCTATTTGAAATCACAATAGATGTTAGACTTATTTATCTCAATTATTTATCGCAATAAATATAATAAACATTTTATATCGCTTCATATCACTATAAAGTAAGTACGTCAATAATTATCGATTTCTAATTTTTTACGTCATATGTTGTTCCGTGTCAGAGTAAACAAAAAAGATAAAGATTCCGGCTTGAAGAAATCACAGATTCCAACATACATAAGCAAAATGATCTTGATTCCTAATACTTTTATCGAATATTACATAAACAAAAACCCAAATTTGGAAACAAAAAAAAATTTAATTCACAAAAAGAAAGCTGTACTATTTCACTATTTTACTCCGATACCTATATAGTTCCTACATAGTAGTGTTGCCATTCGGCTCGCTTTTCATACAACGAGATGAAATAGTGTGGGGAATCTGTTAACGTATACTTAATCGAGCATATCGCGCGGGAGGGTCAAGGGTGAAGAAGCGCGGCTTTATAAACCGCGTGTCGACAGTGCGTCGACTTAGTTTGACGAGATTTCAAACATGACGAGTAAAGTCGCTGTAAGTCTATCGCATTTCAATCCGTGCTACCTTACGTGAAACTGAAATTATTTCTTTATTTAATTTAAGAACGGGAAAAATCTGTCCATTAGTTTTGGCGTAGTTCGTCGATTCGATATATAGTTTTAACGAGGATAGCACACATTTATTCCGAAAAATTATAGATGCTTTTAATAACAATATCATAAAATCTTTTTTTTTTATCGGAAGCAAAATAAGCTTATGAAGAATTGTATCGAATTATTATAATAGTGAAATTTCTACCAAATCATTGCAAACTCGATCACTGACCAACAATTAGTATATTCACTGTTTTTCTCAGTTAAAGTTACAGAAGTTCACTGGATAAAACATCGCATGTACACTAATTTCCGGACAGTGACCTAGTTTGCACTATTTCGAATTAAGAAAGTACATTCAAAATAATAAAAATGTAAAGAACCGCGCTATTCAACAAATAAATTTTAGTTTCCTGCTAAAAAAAGTTCATGGCTTACCGAAACGCATAAAAATTTAATTCAATATTATAGTAACAAAATGATTTAGGAAGTGCTAATAATTCATCTAACTTCTTCAGATATCTGTATCAAAACCAACCATCTTTGACCCTTCTGATAAATTCCGCCCAGAAGTCGCTTACAATGGAAAATTGGAAGGTGAATTCCGAAAGTTTACGGGGGATGACGATGATCCTATCCAGCAGCGCGTTCTACGGACGTACTTAAATATGCACACCAATCAAACCGTTGATTTCGTTCGATGTAAGTAAAATAGTCGATTTTAATAATTTCTCAACCGAGCGGAACAAAACTTTGCGGAAATATATATAGAACTATAATTTTAACCACGAAGAGCGCGAAACACGACTTTGTTTTCCTGCGCGTCTTGTTGGGTTGTATGAGACTCAAAATTGTTGCTATTTTCGTAATATAAATTGAAAAACGTTCAAAGTAATTTTTTGTTTTGATATACGTACTGATATGCTGCAGCAGTTTTTTGGGCAGTTTTTTTATGGCTAGACCCTTTGAAATAGTAGAAATTTTATAAATTACGATATTTTAGGTAATTTAGAAACATTCAAAAAGTTTTAGAAATTGGCTCATGTTTTCTATTAAATATTAAAAAATCCTATAATAATTTAGCCAATAGATCATTTAAAGTCTGAAAATACGTTTAAATTTAAAAAATGTAACCCCTTAATATATAAAAGTAGAAACATAAATCTATAGATTATGCTACATGGGAGAAAACAACTTCTGGGAAAAAGGTCTAGGCTGGCCAATTTTTCACCCGAGTGGCGTATAGTATTTTTTTGCCTAGCGGGCCGAAAGTACCACTTTCCCACCCGGGGCGGGTTTGAGACAGTGGTAATTTCGGCCTCGCTAGGCAAAAAAATAGTATACACACCACGGGAAG
>UELU01147089.1:0-17500 GCA_900490025.1 Megastigmus dorsalis
GTTATGCACATTTCTGCACAGTTATGCACATTTTTGCACAATTCGGCACGTTTCAGCACAAAATGGCACATTTGAGCACAGTATGGAACATTTCAGTATACTACGATATTTTTCGGCTAAAAATGGCACATTTAGATTCATACAGAATCGTGCTAAAATGTGCCAAAATGTGTGGAGTCCAACTGTGCCAAACTGTGCACAAATGTGCCTAAATGTGCATAAATGTGTCTAAATGTGCCTAAATGTGCCAAAATGTGCCAAAATGTGTAAAAATGTGCAGAAACACAGGAAATTTATTTACTACTCTTAAAATAATTTCTGTGCCTAACTGTGGGAAAATGTGCTAAATGTTCCAATTGTATATACCTGGACACATTTATGGCACATTTCGGCACATTTCTGCACAGTTAGACACAGTTCAGCACATAAGTCATTTCCACTAGGGATATTTAAAAAATACCAACTACAACTTGATACATAATATATATCCAAAAATGCAATGTTCATAATACAACGGATCAACGCATACACTGTCTCGGGACGTTTAAACTCATCGCAAAAATACAATTGCTCGCTTCACAGACACCTGCACCTCGGTCTCAACTATATCACAGCAGCAGAGACTTTATCGTCCGAATCGTTAACCAGGATCTCTATCCGGAAGACGCCGAGTCTAGAGCGATATTACAGCAACGTATACATAGAACGTCGAACCGTAGTAAACCGTAGTAAACCGTAGGCAACTATCGCGCGCGCGGGTGGGACAACGAGCTTTTGCGGGTGGCGTCTTAGCGCGCTAAACGCGTCTTGAAAAATTAAGTGCCATATAGAGGCGTCGGTCCTTATGTACACGCTGGCGCAAGAATAAATGATGCCAGCCCTAATAAAGTACAGGCGCGCAAGGCGAGAAGAGCCAGCCGCACCACTACCACACCATATAGGCGGGAATTTCGCGCAGGTGCGTCGCCCGCCTCTCGTATAAGGGAAAGTGCCCGGGAGATAACGCGTTTCGACCCTCGCTGTCTCTCTCTCAGTGTGTATGTGTGTGGCTGGAGCCGCCATTAGTTTACGGTCCCCAAGGGCTGGGAAAGCCGGAGGGTCGAGGATACGTTTCTCTCTGTGTGCGCGTGTGTGCGTCGAGGGACGCTCTCTCTCCTACACTATCTCTCACTCTCACTCTCGCTCTCTCACGCACACTCTAGCGTCGAAAGTTATAATTGCTATATGTAGCGTCGCGAGGAGAGCCGCCGAACGACGCGAGGCTTTTTTTACGACGACGGGGATCCTATCCTAGTCCTCTCTCTCTCTCTCTCCTCTCCTTAACTCCCCCTCCTTCCCCCGGTTTTTATTAGGCCGACGAGAGCGAGGTAATGGCACTTGGGCGCCACTTCTTCCGCGGGACTGAATTTTGCGGAACGTTATAATATCTACACTTCCGCAAATCGTTGTTGGATACTCTCAGCGGCCGAGTAGCGATTGAATTATTCAACCGATTCTTTCTCTCTTTCGGTGCGGTTGCTTTTCATTTTCACCGAGAGATTCGAACGAAATTTGAGTTTCATTTGGAAAGGGAGGGACTAAGCTTGCTCGCGCTATACACACTGTATGTACAGAATTAACGTCGCGCAATGAAATTATTATTGTACGGTTAAGTTTTAATTTATATCACTTACAAACAGAGATTAAAATCAACACGTCTTTGCATAAGTTAAATTACGTATTCCAGAGACGCGTGCATGTCGAGAAAGCTCCGCTATATACAAGTAGGAACCTTTATAAAGTACTATTAAAGCGAATAGTTCCACCGGATGATAAATAATCTACTTGGAGTATTTTCGACGAGTCTTGTTCACAAAACCGTACTAGTTTGATAAAATAACATTTTTTTATTTGGGTAAAGAAAGAAGAGCGTGGACTTTCTGGTAAGAATCTTGATCTTGCTATAAAAATATATTTTATCCGACCGAAATCCAACCCCAACTAAACGTTCTTTTACGGAAACCTCTTTCGTGGAATATTTTTTTACGCTGAAAGTTGCGAATTCCCATTATTGAATAAACTTCATCGTATATAAAATATCAATCTTTATCGATTCCCGAAAGTTAAAAAAAAAAGTCCTTATTAATCAAATCTTGTCGATCGCCAATTAAATCCGCTCATTTAACACCAGGGGAAAAACTTTCTAATCCAATCATTACTCTCGACTGGCTACTGGCTATAGCCTACTACTATAGTAGTAGTGCACTTATAGATCCTCGGACTTATAGGCGCGAGGCGTAATTTCCTCGACACTCCCCTAATCGCGGCGCATCGTGGTTTATCCCTCCGAATCCGCAACGGAACCTTCTCTCTCTCTCTCTCTCTCTCTCTCTCTCTCGTGCCCAAAGCGACCTACACGAGCTTTACTTTTTACGACGCCGCACTTTTCCTCTCCTTGCCTTCTTTATTGCCACTACTCACTTTGTAGGCAACCACACTCGCGCACATCGACGCGCGAGTCCTCTTGGTCGTACACACATGGCTCATCTAGCGAGGCCGCACCGAATCAGCATTCGCATCGGCACATTTGAGTCGCGGTCCGTAGGTATACCTACTCGCGGCGGGTCCCTCCTTTTCTTTTTCGCTGCCTGGGAATCGGTTATATCCGGCGTCAGCTGTGCGCAAAAAGGCCGCGCGCGCGATAAGCGCCCGCCGGGAGAGACACACAGACGCACGCGGGAGCACAGTGGCAAAGGGAGAGAAAGAGCCAAGCATCGATTTTCATCGGATGGGGTGAGCGCGTTTTTCGCATTCATATACCCACTGCAGCAGTGAGAGAGAAAGAAATTCGCGTCATGAAATATCGCGCGGTTTAATCAGCGGGATTGCCCGCTGTTTATTCTTCCTAGGAGCAATAAAGTTTCGAGTTTAATTACGAATTCCTGTACCTCTTTTTTTTTCTGTTCGCGCGCCGCTCTTTATCGGTTTGAAAACTTGTCGGGAAAATGTACGAGTCGCGTGTACAAGGTCGCGCGCGCTTATTAGTTCGTCGCCTTCTAATATTCAATTCCTTGTCGAATCTCCGCTCGTCTCCCGAGTCCGATGTACAAAACTTCCGCATGAGGTCCCGAACAACGCGAGAGAGAGAGAGAGAACCCGGGGCTTATCGCGTTTGCAAGTTTCTTCGTCTCGGGCAGAGAAAAAAAAATCCTCGTTCGCTTGGTGCGCCTCTCTCTCTCTCGCGTCCCTCCGCCCGTTTCTTTTTACGACACAGCGAGAAAGAGAGGAAAGAGAAAAAAGAGGGGGTTGGCGGGCTCGAGAGCCTTGATATCGCGAACGAACAAAACTACTTCTTCGCTGTTCCGTAATTTAGTATGCAAGGAAAAATTTTCCAATATCGAGAAGCAGAAGTAACAGCCACGGAAATGAAAAACTTTGCTGCCACCGACGACGAGTCCTTTTTCTACCTTGAACTTGCGCTCGCGACTGTAAGGGAGAGAGTGAGAAAACTCTAACGAATACATGTAACAGCCACCTATTGTGTGTCATTTTATTAACGCGGACTCAAGGCGAGATGATAATTCTGAAGTCTTCGTAGCCAGAGTTTCCAATAACTGTACAATGAGTCTTCGTCGATTTCGTGCACCTGCGCTGGCTCTCCGTTCGTGTAGGCAACAACAATTAATCCCTTCTTGATCTGTTGTATTTAGTTGTTTAAAATTTAAAAATTAATGATTGTTAATAAGACATGTGAACTGAATATGCATTGTTATTTTATTTGATATACGTGTAATAGTACCTGATAAGGATAGTTTCTGTCAGCATTCAAAGCTCCAATATAAGAGGCCAACTGAAGAGGAGCATCATATGTCGACCCAATGGTACTTTTTTTTTTATTTGACTTTTTCCAATCGATTAAACATAATTCACCCCTGCAAATTTATAAATAGTATGAATTCAAAAATAATACTTAAAAATAAATAAAGTGTTTATAAGTTTCAAAGGACATCTATAGTATTAGCTCTAAACTAGAAATGTACAAATGGGTAAATGCATTTTCTACATTACCTATAACTAGCAACGCAGTCTACAATTCCTCTGTACATTAGAGTTGAATGAATGACATGCGATTCTATTGCTCGTACCTCATCAATGTCTTGAAGTACTTCCTCTAAACTAACAATTGCATTTTTAATACTATCAGGAACTTCGTAACGTTTCTGCAGAGATAATATGCTCATGATTGTTGCATGCATTGACTTCCCATCTGCCAATAGTTCTGTAAGAAACAAAAAATATTAATTTTACTTTTGATTTGACTATCATAGACTTTGAATTCAAACAAAAGTAATTTAACCACCTGCTTGATGGATTTCAAATCCTTTTTCTCCTAATTTTTCAATCATTTGCATCTTCCACCTCTCAAGAACCGATTTTGCTTCTTCAGTCATAGTTGCTGATAATATGTTTGATACACTCGGATACCTTAAGCAAGATCTATTTTCCATTGGGGATATCGACATTATTTTAGACGAACCTATCCAAGTATCATTATCATCTTTAAGTTTATCCAATACTGGAAATTGTAATAAGCGTTTTATTACATCTTCTGATAGTAAAGGACCTTTCATTGGCTTTGTTTCTGATGCAATGCTTGCCTCTTCTTCTTTTGCGCTGTTCAATTTTGCATCTTGTGATGGTAATGGATCTTTTTTTTTCCTTTTTTTCTCTTCAGATTTTACCTTTTTCTCTTCTTTTTTTGAACTATCCAATTTTTCATCTTGATCTTTTTTTTTTCTTTTACTTGTTTCTGATTTTACCTTTATCTCTTTATCATTTATACTATTCAATTTTTTAGAAGATTTTACTCTTGGCACTTTTTTATCAGTACTATCTAACTTTTTACTAGATTTTACATTTGGTACTTTTTCATTTGTACTATCTAAAATTTTAATGGCTTCAGTTTCTTCAGTACTTTCTTCAGTTTTAGGAACTTGCGGTGTATCACAATTTGAAATTAAATTAGTTTTATCAAGATTATCTTTCCCTAGAATCAGAGCAGTAGAATCTGATGTTTTTGATAAATGCAATAATTGTAATCTTGATGTAGATTCTATCATCCATGAGTATTCTGAATCAAATTTTGATGGTATAGCTATTGGAATTTTATTTTTCGTTTCCAATTTGATTCGTCTCACTTTCTGCTTTTTGGTTTCAATTAGTTGACCAAATAGCGATTTTTCTACATATTTAAGATGCTTTATTTTTTCAGCTTTGCGCGCTTTCGAACTTTGACTTTGAGCTTGAAAAAAAAGTTTCGAATTTTCAACGATGCGCGCCAAAAGCGTTTGATCACGTGCGGTCCGCCACATTATAACCTCAATTATTTTTATATATTTAGTGCAAAATATTAATTTCAATCCTTGTTGAATTGTGCCGTAAAAAGACGTTGAATAAGATCTCTTATACATTTCCAATTTTTAAAGTTTATCAAATGTTAGTCGATTCATGACTTCGAAGAATGAAAGACGCAACTTTAGCAGTTTAACAATGTATAAATCCTCTTTGCGTAGTCGAACGTCAATTGTTTCACTTTTATTATCCTATTAAATTATGTAACAGATTTAGTTAAACTTTATTTATACCAAAATAACGTATTTAATAAATTAAGAGTGTAAATATCAAGCCGGTGCCAACAAAGAACGAAGTCAACAGGTATACAAATACTTCCGAGTTTTCAGTTTCCTACTATAACGGCACATACCACGTGCAATCTGCAACAATATGCTTCAGAAATTGGGCTTGTCCCGCCATCTGTCGAAATTTTTCGAAACTAATTCACATTGTATTAGTGTACCGATTGGTATTTGGTATCGGTATGTATTATAACTAAATATCATAGATTCATAAGTTAACTCATACACCCGTATTGTGTGCGTCAGCTCAGCGCTAGTCCGTGTACGTGTGTGCATGGAATACTGATATTACTAATACATCATATAATATGCATATAATGTTAATTTTATAGTACTTGTAATATTTAATATATCGAATTTGAAGTAGTTAAATGTAATTTATACAAAGGTATATTTCAGCTTAAAAACTAAAAAATATCATTCATTAATTATATAACTTATCTTTAAGCGTACGAAGTAAAACAATTTAGATCTTTAAAACTTTCTTCATGCTAAAAAGATGGTTCCAAACTCCTCTGGAGAGTATCGCGTGTCAGTTGATTACTCAAAGAGACGAGATTAAGACGTTCATGCAAAAAGTTATTTGTTACGCAAAAAATGGTGGTTCTCTCTCTCTCTCTCTCTCTCTCTTTGGGATAACGGAAGTATATAAATTATCGCGGCTAAATTATTGCGCAAGATGAGTGACAAGGTAACAGAATAGCGCGAGGCAGTGTCCTCTTACGCGTCGAGTGTCCCCCACCATCCTCTCGTGGAAATTGTAACGAGATCGCGGCTCGTTTTCAGACGGTCTGCGCGCGGATTAATTCGCCATAGCTAATTAGAATCGGTTTAATACGTATCCCGAGAGCCCCGTTATAGACAAATTTAACAACTTCTCGACAGCTACACGTGCGCCCTTTCAGTTAACACCTTCTTATGTTCTGAAGATATTTTGGTGTACCTTGTAATATACTTCTGATAATAATTTACGCACTCGAGGCTTTGATTTTTTTTTGGTATTTATAGAAGAATGCTGTTTGTACAGAGCAGAGGCCTATTAAGATTACGAGTAGGATATAAAATAAGCTTTGATAACAAAATGAATTGTTTCGAATGCAATCTACAACGTTATATCCTTCCGAGTACAATCAGTTTGAAGTGATAGGATCGTTTCCCGAGGGCAGAGCAAAAATATGTACGCATTTCTGCATGAATGTATAGGTACGATTGTGCCTGGCTCTATAAACATATTACGCGTAAATTTTATTAATAAAAAAAATTCATATCTTAAAATAAATAATATTTTTTCTCTTGTCCTGATTTGGTAAACGATAATGAGGAGCTTGTATCAATCCTATAAACATTTAAACGTGAAATAATGTATATACCGACAAAACGTCGCTTATAATATTTACGAGGGATTTTTAGTCCCTGCAACTTTTCTCAGCAGAGACACGAGCACAGTAAACATTTCACACTATTATATACATTATCTCAAATTATGCACTCGATCAATAAAAGCTTACGAAATATTACAAATATAACCACACGTCTTGCATAATGTGTGTGTATTTACATTAGATAAAAAGCGTTATTTATAATTGCATCTACATGTATTTAAGCTGGAAAATCAGATGGAAAGCGTTTTAATCGGCATCCGATTGCATGAATACAAAATTACATACACACCTATGCATGCTCTCATTGTATAATAATATCGAAAAGGTATATCGTGAGAACTTTCGGTAGTCTTATTAGTCAATTCCAAATCGGCATCATATAAATTTCACTCTTAACATCGCGATCGTGAACTTTTAACGCTTCGCAACTTAATTATCCTGCACGTATCGGTAGTTTGCATCTCCATTGAAATTTACGTACTCATCAAACACCCAATTAACCGAACAAACACGTGTAAACCGCTACCAACGCGATCTTATATATCTCTCGTTACACACCGATCTTCGATATATCTTATTTTACTAATACCGTTAAACATTTACATAAAATATTTACGTAAATTATAATTTATATAAGTTTTTTCGAAAAATCTTTCTGTCGTCCGACACATCGTAATAGATAGTTCAATCTAAATCAAAAGTTTACGTGAAATTAGTCTGGCGAATTTATGCGACTTTATCCTATATAGGTACGCGCGGCTAATTAAGGCTATCGAATTAAATTCAAACGGCTGTGTTAGCGCGCCGAACAAAGGAATAATTTTCCCGAGGGAAACACATCGATCTGAATCGGAATCGATAGCTTGTTACCCAATATACATATATATATATATATATTATATATATGTCGGGTCAGATCTGTCCGGTGCAGATTGAATTTACGGGACACGCCAGTTGTTTCAATTAAACATGGACTCGACAATCGGTGGCATATAATGGAAGTGATTTATATGACGGACATTTTTTACCAATAAAAATACAGCTGACCGCTTATATACCGAGGGAAATAACGACTCCGGTCGAATATCTTTGAGGAAAATGTGGAAAATTTTAATATGCTGATTTGGACCTTCGACTTATTCGTTTGGGAGCGAAAATTTTGCTGTGCAGCAGCAGCAGTTCTGTGAGAAACGCTCTCATGATTGAATCATTAGATGGTAATGACTTCAATAAAAAGCTCATGTTGATGACCTAGTGAGGTGGTACAAGCATTATTGGATAGAGTTATTATGCCTTTTTATATTTTAATTGCCGTATTTATTTTGCATTCGAGCAAAATAATATATGTTGTTATATAATTTTTCATGTTATTAATCGTCTTCGAAACTACATAATTTTAGGTAAATTTAATATCTTTGCGGCAACAAGTTTTATAATTTGTAATAAATAACTTGGAATGCAATCGCAGAAACATATACATATGTAGGATTAAGCATTAAGAAATCCGAGCTCGGATTATATCACCTACATAAGGGTTAGTATTCAAAATTACGATTATTAACGGTAAAAAAATATCTAATGCGATGTTATTATACAATCCTCGTGACTCAGTAGTTAAGAAATCTAACTACAATTATAACATGACTATAAATTTTCGCATTCAGCGCAGTTTCGATTCTTGTCTAAAACCTGCAGACTTTATTAAGAATCAAATATATGTACTCCTCGCTAGTCGTATTTGATATGTATTATACCGCTATGAAAGTTACGTATAAATTTCCTTTTACACATACGCCACTTCCACATCATTATTTTCAACAATGTCGACAACCTAAATTTTGTGCATTCTACGTAGTCCTTAATCTAGAAAAACGCAATGTCGATCGACATCTCGCATCGAAAACCCAAGAAATTTCAAAAGCGCGCGAGTAACATATGATGGAAAATAACGACATATAGGCGCAC
This sequence comes from Megastigmus dorsalis, assembly GCA_900490025.1. Taxonomy (NCBI): domain Eukaryota; kingdom Metazoa; phylum Arthropoda; class Insecta; order Hymenoptera; family Megastigmidae; genus Megastigmus; species Megastigmus dorsalis. The sequence continues at coordinate 9,023 of UELU01147089.1, forward strand.
CAACAGAACGCGACACGCGTATACACGTAACTTTCACGAATTGTCAAATCCTTCGTATACTTACACATACACATACACACAAGAGAGCAAGTGTTCCGCGTTATACGATTACATGGCCAAGCCGTGAAATAATACCGATACTCGCGGCGGCGGCAATTGTAAAGTTTAATTTCGTATACCCGCGCACACACATATAGACACCGTGATAATAACGATCCATGCGAGAGACGGCGAGGGTCAAATAAATTTAGTCGCCCGCGGAGCCGCCGATTTTCCTGCCCGCGACTGTCCTCGTCGAGAAACGTAAGAAAAGAGAGAGAGAGAGATAGAGAGATAGAGAGAGAGAGAGAGAGAAGCGAGTAAAACCCATAGATCTCGCGTGCGCCACAGTCTGTCAGCCGGACGTAAACACGAGCGCGTAATTTATCTCTCTCTCTCTCTCTCTCTCTCTCTCTGAGCTTTGATTCACCGTCAATCGCGACTAGACCGTATATACTCCTTTGTAGCAGCTTTTTTCCCCTCGGCAGATAGTCGTCGTGCAATCGCGTGTGCGTACACTCAGCTGTTCCTTTGCCTTTGATGTATGTAATTTTATCGGGGCCGCCGAGTACAGAGGCACGCCCAGAAAAACGAAGCCTTTAAAAGCCAGCTCCGCGGCGATTGTCTCTGGTGTCCTTCAAAGGATAATTCGGCTGGAGTCAAATGAGATTCCCCTATATATGCGCGTTAAATGGACATACTCTTATTCGACCAAGGATCATTATTTCGACATTTTTCTTGGCGTCAATTCGGGAAAGGTCGAAAGGAGAATCGGACCAGCTCATTTATGCCTTAAACATTCCGGCTCTGTTATGAAAATGATTAGTTTTCTCGAAAGTTCTAATCATTCCGAGCGTAATAAACATTGCCTGCGAGTGTACAAACATCATACAGACGACGAGAGCGAAATACTTTCATTTAAACACATTAACATTACAATGACGCGATACGCCTGTTGACACTTTCTCTCCTTCACAATTAAACACACGCGTATGTATTTTAAGCATGAAACACGAATCGAGAGGCTGCGACGCCTATAATCTCCACAAACGTGACGATTCGAACAATTTGCCTTTTTGTCCTGTAAGTACCTACGCGCGCTATATACTTCGATCGATAAACGATTGCGCGGTGCAAAAAAAAAAGAGGAATGCGCCCGAAGGACGGCTCTAAAGGTGCGCGCACGTTTTAATCGGGCTCCGCTATACGCGCTTGTTTCACAAGTCAAATTTAGTGGAATAGCAGGAGCGTGAGAAAAAAGGTATGGGCCGACGTATAGTGTGCGTAGAATAGACGCGTCTTACGCACTCATCGAAGGGGGTGACCTTTTGCGCTTGGACTCCGAGCAGTGGGAGATGGGACAAAAACTCCTTCCTTTCGGCAATGATCTAAATTTCGTGAAATTTCCACGGAGAACGAGAACAATGCGATATTTGTCGACTACTGCCTTTTTTCCGTCCTTCTTATTTTCCCCTCTTTGCAGCTCAGGAGACGTTGCTCGCTTGCGGGATGAAGATTCAGCGCAATTGGATTGCAAATTTATGGTTCTATTTCTGGATGCTCTTTAGGTCTGGCTCTTATTGGAGAAATAATGGAACTTTAATGGATTTCTTGCTGCTACTTTTCAGATAAGCGTCTTTCCTTATATTTTGAAAATGTAAGTGAAAAAATGTAACATGCAGTAATAAATATATTATAGAATGACGGTAATTAAGTTGATCCAAAATAAATTAAATTTTTTATACTTATCGCTATCAGTTTTCAAATAGTTTTCTTATAAAACATTTGAGCTCATACTTTGAAGGACTCGACTAACTTTCAGAAAATCTAACGTTATTTTGTAAGAGTACATAATCTGGATAATAAATTTTATTTACAAATTTGGTAAAAATATTTCTGATACAACGTCAATTATTACCCCACTGCAAAAAAACTAATCTAAAAATCTAGTCGTACTCTCACGTAATGAATACGTAATATGATTTTAAAGAATTAATCACTTATATAGAACACGAGAACACGACTTAACTCTCCTAAACAGTTTATTTTTTAATTTCCTATGAAAATACATATACGGTCAATCTATATATTATCTGGAACGATCAATGAAACATCACTATCCGCGCAAAATAAAGGAAAAGGCATTTTGTCAAGCGGGGTCAACAAGAGGCGAAAACTTATCGCGCCAGAGCAAGCGCAGCGATTCGAGCCCTCGTTAACGAGCCCGAACGAGTAACGCGAGATTTTTAAGATGGATGCGTGGCTAGACGAGCGATCAATTAACGCAGGGACTGCTCTTATGGGATTACACCTCGAGAGCTCATATTGCTCATATACCGCGGCGGCGCCCAGACTATAGAGATAATAGCAGCGCACAAAAGACGCAATTGGAGGATTCCCGAGGGGCTCGTCTATCGTTACGCCTACGTATATCCCTCGTACACAAACGCCAAGGGCGCACAGTCCCGCACACGACGAGAATCGAATCTTTCGACAGTTGAAAACAAAAGAAAAGGAAGTATATAAAAAAAAAAAAACAAAAAAAAGAGTTCTAGGTACACACGGCATTAGAAAGGAACTGCTGGGAGTGTATGTGCGCGCGGCGGTACTGTTCGGCCGTTGTGTGTGTACGTGTTTGTTTTTTTATTCTCGTATCGAAATCAGTGCGCGATTGCACGGGGGGGCGATATCGAGCATCCGGGGCGGGGAGGAGACACGAGGGACACGATCTCCCAGGGAGAAAGAAGCCAGGAGCCGCGGATAGACGTCGCGGTATGGGTATATAAGCTGGCCGTGACTGCCTCTACCTGCATCAGTTAGATCTCGGCTGTACACCGTGTATCCTTGCTACGTTTTCAACGCACACCGACGGACATCCTCCTCCTAACCACTTCTACATCGCCATGAAGACCATTGTGAGTATTAGAGCCACCGCGGCTACGAGCTTTTACGTGATCCTCGGGACTCTATATAAGAGCTCCTCCTCGCTGTGCACTGCCGAGCTGGCGAGCAGTCCTCCTCTTGCCTACTCGAATTAAGCCACGTTTACGAGATGTACATTGCAGCTCTTGCAGGTCTCGTTCGCGTGGGCTTTTACCTAAGCTAACGAGCGACCTTTTATACTCCTCTATATTGCTGGCCAAGAGCTTTTATACAATTGTTAAATCTTTCATTTTTACTCTTGTAGTTTCGTTTGAGCTTTGATAATACCTTTAACGTGTTATAAGCGGTTTTATAGACATTATTTTTCCACATGGTTTTTGGACGTGGAAAATTTAATTATTATTGATTTAATTATTCGGTAAAAAAAACTACTGATGGTAATACGAAAAATATCTATTTTCCGTAAATTAAGTCTATATAAACGAACAACTTACATTTTGCAGAAAAATCCAAAATTATTATTGAATAAAAGTCAAAAGGAAAGTAGATTTTCAAAACATTGTAAAGCTTTGCAAACATGTAGTTAAAAAAAAAGTTGGCAAGTTGCGAGAAACACAAATGCCAGTTGCAAGTCGAAAACAGCTCATGTAACGATTTAAGCTACAAGGTAGAATTAGCTAGACTACTACTAACTGATTTGCATTTGGCGCTGGTCCACGTCAGATCCTAATTGCCGTCATCGCCGCTGTGGCTTCGCCCATCTTCGCCGACGAGGCCCTCGAGCCCAAGAAGCACGAGAAGCGAGGACTTCTTGGCCTGGGATACGGCGGCTACTACCCGGGAGTCGCTGCAGGTTACGGAGGTAAAATACGATAAGTTCAAAATCCTTTTAGTCTTGCTGGCGCGTACCGGTGCTCCAGCGCCGCGCACCGGCTAAACTCATTACGTCTGTACTTAGCGCCTATATGACTTTTTACTCTTTGACAGCGATAATTTGTTTGCGCGAATTACTTATACTTGTACTTTGATTTCAGTCGCGTTTATGTTTGTTTGTGCTTTCCTTATTTATGCTCAACTCTTTTTTTTTAAAGGAGCTGACCATATTTTGGATCTAAAAACAGTTAGAATTAATTCATTCAAAGTCTTAATTACTCTTATTTTAATTGTCAGTTTTTATGAAAAAGAGTTTTTTTTTATCATAAAAGAACAAGACATTAAAATTTATGATCATAAAAAATATTTATAGCTTCTATAGTTCCTGATCAGTTTTTATGAAAATAATAATAAAATTGTTATTTCAAAAATTTCTTCCTTAAATTAAAGCAATATATAGATTTCTGTTTACTATAATTTATATTAAAAATATATTTTTATAGAAATTAAAAATTATTTTTTTTAAAATATTAAAGCCAAAATCATACTAAAAATCACAAAATTCTTTAAGAAATATAAAAGCTGTTAGGATTTTATGGAAGGCAGGAGGTAAAATAATTAAAAGCTTGGAGAAATAAGAGCAGTGTTACAGCCGCAAGCTTGAAAAATTGCTATCTCAATTTTCCACCGCCGTTAACCCATATCGCTATAAGTAAAAAAAAACCAATAGGAAGCACAGATTTTCAAACCGATAAGGTGCCAGCGCGTGGTGAGAAGAAAATCAATATTTATCGGCAAATTGTTCAGCCCACAACAATGCGCCATTATTGACATTGCAGCCTGCACCGCTTTATCAATGAAAAAATCTATAAAACACGAAAATTCGCACATTGTATGTACACCAGGATCGCCGCTACTTATCCATTCCGAGCGCCCGTTTCTAACTAGAGCATCAAAATCCAATCTACGGTTTTTTTTTTGCTTTTGAAATACACAATAGCGCCGTGGTAATCGATATACACCGCACACACATACACTCCGCGCCGCTAAAATCACCGCCTATAATAATACACAAACATCTCGATATCCCTCGTCTATGCACATGTCGCAATGCCCATTAGGATCTCGAAGGTGAAGCTAACAAGAAAAGTCCATCAACCAGAAGCTCGAACGGTTCACATGGAACGCTCGGCTCACTCCCACACCGTCAAACGAATTATCTACACTCTTACCGCGAGCATTATCAATTTCGCAATACGTGCATCGTACATTAATATCTAAATATCAATATCCAATGCGCTGTTGTGCGCGCGCGTGCACTTCTACAGCTAGCGTATAGCGTCGTTTACTGCACTCTTTACGAGCGTATGCAAAACTTTTCCGCGAAATTCTGTGATGTTTTCCAAGCTCGCGCTGATAACCCATAGTTGATATAATTTATTTATCAATCTCTCCCTGTTTATAAATATAACATTTAAATCGCTTTTTGTTGTTGTAGTTCGACGAGTGATTCTCTGAAATGAAACAAAAAAAGAAAAAACATACTTTCGATAGCTGACGTTTTGCAGGAATGTTGAAAAACAAGGTTGAATCGTTGTCGTTATTTGCAGGCTACAGTAGTTACGCCTCACCGGTAGTGTCGCACGCCGGCGTCCTGCCCGCTTACAACGGCTACAACGCCTACAACGGCCACGTGGGCGCGGGATACCACGCGCCAGTCTACAGCGCTGCGCCTCTGCGTCTCGGCTACAATTACAACGGTCTTGGAGGCCACGCGGGACTCGGCTTGGGACACGGGCTCAACTACTACAATGGAGTTTGGTAATTGGCTGGACAACAACTGAGACCTGCCGATTCCTTCGGCTATTCTTACCCTTAAGCTGAATTCTTGTATTTTCCTTTTCCCCCTTTTTTTTCTCGACGAGATATCGAGCGAAGCGTCGATCATTCCTAACAATTCCGGGCGATATTCCTTTTGTACGTTTCGCTATGCGGCTATTACATACGGATTAGTTCCTCTGTTTCAAACTTCACAGATATATTTACATGAGATTATTGTCTGTCTTATTTTTAAACTGATTTATTTTTCTAAATAAAGATTCTTTCCTTTCGAAATGTTCTGTTGTTCGATTTTATTTCACCAGCTCCTCTATCCTAGAACGAGATTTGTATCTTACTGCTCCGACATATTAGGACTTTTTTTTTATGTTTAAAATTTTAAGCAAGAAAGTGTTATATTTTGTTATATTTTTCAATAACATATGTGCGAGTAAAATGTTGTTAAACAACTATCACGTAAAAAAATTATTTTGAATCTAACTTTGCACTCAATGCAGTATAAGGGATATGTTTGTATTTTATCATTTTTTATACTAGAAGCAAGAATTTAAATTTAATAATTACTTTTTACAAATATGCAATAATTTATTTTTAAATATTTCAGAAATACAAATATTTAAAAACGTCGATAAGTAAGGTTTTCCTCCTCGAAACTTACCATCAGAATAAAATATCTACTACACCAGCGTATGGATAGTACATATATTATCCAACGATATATATACGCTTGAATCCAGCGCCCTCTATAGTCGTTGATGTAGCTGCGCAAGTTGTTCTGCATATGCGTCGTCTGCAGTCTGCATTATCTTATGGCAAGAAAGATGTTGTGAAGCGGATTAGTTTTTTAATTTTGTATAATATATTAATTTAATGTAAATAACATACTTATAACAATGAACATTATTGCTAAAAGTATCACAAACTTGACGAAAATATGCCTCGGAAGAACTATCGAAGGTGATTCTTACATTTAAAGTATATGTTTACTCGTGCTATCTTAACCTCTAAACACTTTGTAATAATGAAAGTATAAAAAGTATATAAAATAGATATTGTTAGAAGCGAACATTTTAAAACACAATCATGTGATTATTTTCAGGTGGTTCCCTTGCGTTAGCAAAACATAATTATACTAATAGTGCAACAGGTAACCTTAAAATTTTTTGATAAATATTTGTATCGGCAACCATTCATTTAAGATTGGAAAAGTTCTGTAAAAAGATTAATGAATTATTTCACAGGAAACCTGCTGACAACAGCCAGGAAATATTTAGAAAGTTCTGTACAAGGTAATTGATTTTCTAACTAGTTCTTGTGGATTAATACAGATTATGTCTAGAAAATAGCTATGATGACTGTTTGATAGCAAAAAAATTAGATGAAGTAAAAGAGGTAAAAAGACCAAATTATTCAAAAGAATATTTTCTACATTAGAAAAAAATAACTTAGAAATATAACTCGTACATTACGGGGTTTAGAAATTCCTTGTATTCAGATTATGATATACCAATATCAAACAGAATTTGAATATTTTTAAGAAAGTTTCGCAATATCTAATGCATAACAGAAACTTTTTTCAAAAAATGAATTAAAAAAATTAAAAGATGCGATACATTTTTGTATTAACTAATATAATTGATTACAGTTTTAATATTCTGTAAACAAACACCTACACTCAAAATTGGTGACTAAGCCAATTGCTGATTTTTATAACTGCAAAATACTGAATAATCACTGATTTGTCAGTAGGTTTCATTGATTTGGATTTAGAGTATTAAACACAGTAAAAATAAAATGATAAATAAAGAATCAGAAACAAAGTTTATATGTAGGTCTTTTAATAAATTTAAATCAATTACAGCATGTTTGTACCTGAATTTATATTAAGAAATTATGAAAAGATTTAAGGAAGGATTAATTAAAATTTTAACTGGTATCATTCACATCTTTTAGCGTTAAATGATTTGAAAAGGAAAGAGATATTGTAATAACGTTATATGTCACGTGTGTACACATTGTTAACATTCAAATGAGTGGTGAATAATATGAAATTATTGATGTAGCATTTAGATATCAGTACGATAAAAAGTTCCGCAAATAGCAAGTATATAATTTTTCCTTCTTAACTCACGCTCCATTTTAAAATTTCTTTTTGTCATTGTCTCCGGTACAAATGAAAAATAAAAAAATAAATCCAATAATTTGAGATGTCAGACGAAAGAATGGGTGAAAAATATGCCTATTTAAGAAGGTAGCAGTGTCCAACGATCGAATTGTTTTCCCGATCTCCCAGCTTGGGAGCGTTTTCGAAAACTCGCTCGATCCCATTCATGGGCCGCACTTTCCCTCGCAAGCATTAGAAGAGAGAAAAAACGGGGTCCAGCGCGTCGCATAAAGCTCGCGTCACTGCACACCCGTGACCCATTTCCATAATATCGTGCAAAGTGTTTCTCTTCCTCTCTCTCTCTCTCTCCTCCCCCTTTCCACTGCTTTTACTCAGCTTAAAAAGGAGGTACGTGTATAGGTGCACTATATATATATAGGCGCCCGCGTTCTCCACAAAGAGACGTTAGATTTTTCGAAAGAAGGCCCCGAGGTCTCGAGTTTCGTCGTCGTCGCGCGCGACCGATGCCTATCGTGCGAAAGGGTGCAAAGCCCTTTCTTCCTCTCTCCTTTCCTTCTCTGCAGCCTCTTCCTGCACAGCTACTCTCTCTCTCTCTCTCTCATTCTGTCTGTCTCTCTGCGCGTCATGCGAAAAACGGAGTGAACTATGCTACCTCTTTCTTTGAAGGGCGAGAGAATGCAAAAAAGGCCAGCGACGGCTTGTGTGTATGTGTGTGTGTG
>UELU01147089.1:17520-54017 GCA_900490025.1 Megastigmus dorsalis
GGGGGGGGGGGGGGGGGGGGAGAGAGAGTTGGAGTTTGAGAGCGTGGAAAACTGGGAAGCGCAGACGTCGAAGGGGCGCTGATCGGTTGGAAAACGGTGGGGGTGACGTGTCCATTTGCGGTTGACCGGATTGTCTCTCGCACGCCGATGCTGCAGTACGGCATCGATGAGATTTTCGCGGATGCGTGTTCTTTTACTCTAGGCGTCCGTAATAGGCCTTGGGAAAAAATTCAAGTTTTTCGCAGCTTTTACTCGGAACCGTTTCCAAAATTTTAACCATGCGTACGCCATACAAAGATTAATCCCTGCCATTTAATATTTCTCTGTTTGAAATATCTTTTTGCATTTCACCGTAGAAAACAATGCGCATGGCCTGCAGACCAATTCATTTCTCTCTCTCTCTCTGATCTATAAATCGATCATATCTCGAGCAGTCCAAGCTGAAAATCTGCCCTGAAAAAAGCCTGCAATTAAGACACATTTTTCCAGAAACGTTCTCTCGCGTTGTTTATCTTATCCCGTCGAGCATTTCAGTCCTGCATAGCTTTCTCCTCTCTCTCTCTCTCTCTCTCTCTCTCTAAGCCAACACGGCAAACAATAACCCCCTTCTCGAAAGAACAATTCAACGAGGCGACGAGAGATGTAGAAAAGATTCAGCGCGGCTCGTGCAGGAGAAAATCTTGATCGTCCGAGCGAGAGATCGTATATATATAGGTACACGAGAGCGACAAAAGCGCAACAACTCCTTATGTGCACGCTATAGGAAGGTCGAAAATTTTTCGCAATGTAATCTTGCGTATTGATCTGGCCGAGAAAAAGGAGAGAGAGAGAGAGAGAGAGAGAGAGAGAGCGAGAGAGAGAGGGAGAGCGGAAAAGGGGTTGCCTTTCGCGAGGCACATAATGGGGTTTTCTGCTGGTCTCTGCTGCTGCTGCTCCGCTGCTGGGCTAAGGTTAAGTCCGAGTTAGGTCGGATTAGCGCTAGGGACCCCCTTCCCGTTGCTTCGACATCTGTCTCCTCTCTCTTTCTCTCTCTCTATATATATACACGTTTGATGGACGCTGGTCAGCCAGAAATCTCTCCAAGTGAACAACAATCGAGAGAGCCGAGGGAGGACAAAAGTTTGCATTCTCACTCGGTCCCCGCGCGCACGCTTCCGCACGCAAGACTCCTGCATGGCCTCGGCACTGCCTTATGCGCTCGATCGCTTTATTTTCCGATGCGCTCCCTCGGCGCTCTCCACCTGAAACTTTCTCGAGTTTATATGTAAATAAAGCGGCAGTCTGGATGCACCGTTTTGACCGAGTCGACAAATATTCGTACAAGTCGGATGCTTTCTTAATACGAAATTTAATTGCAATTGGGTTATTAGGGTCATAGTTGTAGTGGTATTAAATGAAATTGCTGAATTTGAATAAAAGCTTACGTAGCATTGGATTATTTAACTCTTTTTTTCCAATACATATTATGATTTAGGTCGATTTGGCTTTTCGATTTTTAATCTTTTTAAACAAAATCGAGAGAGTAATTGTCAAATTTCGAATTTAAACTCGCATTGGAAAAACATGCGACGAGTAAATGGTTGAGCACAAATGTTTAACTCAGTCGCTTTAATTTTTGGTAATTTTAGAAAATGTGTCTCGACGGTTGGGTGAACGAAGTACTATTTCGGAGTTGCCTTAAAGATTTTACCATATATGCATCCAAGATAGTACCTTCTTTATGGTAACTCCGAAATAGTATACCTTATTTCACCGAACCGTCGATATTAAAAATAACTATTGTGAAAAGTAACTAAATTTCTTTCGACATATTTTTTGAAACGATGAAACAAAAAGTGTATTAGCAACTACGTATTTTATTTTACATAGTAAAATTAAACTAGAGTAATTTCGTTAGTTAGAACCGTGTGAAAGAATCATTAAAAGAGTAACGGATCCATCAACAGCGGCATTTCGATACGGGAAAAAAAGTGTATAAGCAAGTGAAAATCGAATAGTCGTTCCCGAGGCCCGCATTATCGACAAAACCAGCGCGAAAAATCAAGCAACGGTACACATACACCACAACGGATCGACAATTCCCCAAAGCAAGATCAATCCTTCAGGACCCGCAGACAAAAAAAAAGGAGGAGGAAGTATACTAAGAAAGATGTCGTATACATATACATACATACAAAGTGACCTCCTACCGCGTGCGCGCAAGCCTTAGGTTCTCCGCAACAATGTTACTTAATAAGCTTATGCACGGGCCAGCGAGAAAAGGAGACACTCCGGGGCTTGCAGATGTCAAGCGCTCGTCATATTTGATATTTCTTCTCTCTCTCTCTCGCTCTCTCGCTCCCTCCCTCCCATTGCCATTCTTGCGATTTCTGCGCTCACTGGTACCGAGTTCCATTCTCTCGTCTCCTTTCTTTCTTTCTCTCTCTCTCTTTCTCTGGCTAAGATTACTCGGCGAAAGAGTTTTGGGGATGGCTCGCTTTGGCCTTTAACGCGCCACTGCAAAAATTTTCAATTTTCAACTCAACTCGGTCAGAGAGTTGCGACAATGCCATGGCGCAGCTTTGAATATAATAACTTCTTCCTTCTTCGGCTTTCGCGTCATACCACGCATATTTTTTCCCTTTCACGTTCTCTCGCTTTCTTATGTCCTTTTGTCTTTGTCGCTTCCTTCTCAAGAAAATTCGAGGAGGATAGTAAATAGTTTGGGGATAAAAATTCTAATGATTTGATGGATTGCGTCGTTTCTCTTGAGAGGAAGTTTAGTCGAATTCATTTATGCGGTATAAACAGAAAAATAAAGTCTCGTTATAAAGTACTGAAACAAGAACAAAAATAATTTTTAAAATGGATCTGTTGCACCATTTAATTTGTTGCATATATTAATTTTTAAACAAATTTTTTTCCCCTCGATCGAGATTTTTATTCAATTCTGTTACTTATTCGTTATTTATTTTAACAAACTAGTGAATACATACATTGAAATATTTAAATGATATTTACTGTGTTTGAATATTTTCGATTGCATGAAAATACCAGCGCTACACGTCTAATTTAAAAGATATTAAAATAGAATTAAAACGACTGAGTAACGTGTAAATGACCTGTCGTGTAGAGCCTGTGTCGTAATGCGTTCGATGAGCAAATCGTAACGCAATACGGTATAAAAGAATTCGTCTTACATTTAGTCAGATATATATACACACTAATTTGGGAATTCCGAATGACCGGGAGGTAGGAAAATTGTGAACTTCGAATGTTTCTCGAGAAACGCAATGTCTTATTAATGACTGTTAAGTAATATTTGGGTCAGTTCGAATATTAATCTATTGGATCAGTCCAATACTTTCATTTACCGATACCGTTACTTTTAATTCTTGGTTTTAAGTTCATGAAAATATTATACATTGATCTGTATTGTTAAATAAATAAATAATTAGCTGATAATTGTTCGATTAGATATATCTCAGTATTATCAATTTCAGTGTTGTAAAACAAAAAAATGAAACATAAGCTTAATGCTATGCCAGATAACTCTATTTAGTACAAATATTTTGAATTTCTAGTCGACAGCAAATAAAATATGAAGACACAAAATATTCAAATTCAGTACAGAATAGGTTTTTGACGATTCAACTACTGAGCGTTGGTATCTTTCTTTCGTCATACGTTTTAGTTTACGAAAGCATATTGAAATTCGTTACTCTCTAATGAGATCACTTGAAATTTTGTGCTCGATGCAGCTTTGTCGTGCACTCACAATGCGCAGATTTCGTAGATTTAGTATAAGTTTAAAGCGTTAGATGAAATGGCCTTGAATTATGCGTTAACCGTTCGATTCGGCAGGTCTCCAGCAAATACGCGCCATGTCGAGTCTGCTGCAGATGCACAAAAGGGGTCCGCACAAGAAGCTGAGGAAGAACAAGAATCCACTGGTCGACAAGCCGTTCGCCAAGGGCGTGGTGCTCAAGACCCTCATCAAAAAACCGAAAAAGCCAAATTCGGCCAACAGAAAGTGCGTCCTGGTGCGGCTCTCGAACGGCAAGGAAATGACCGCCTACGTTCCCGGTAACAAACCAAAATTGATCCATCTTATTAAGTTCGTAGAAAATATCGCTGTTTTAACCTGTTCTCTATTTTTTCCTTGTTGTGCATAGGCGAGGGGCATAACTTGCAGGAGCACAACATCGTTTTGTGCAGGGTTGGACGGTGTCAGGATGTTCCCGGTGTCAAGATCAAGTGCGTGCGCGGCAAATACGACTTGGCTCACGTTATTAAGAAGTAAACTTTAGTTGTGTAAAGTGTTTTAATGAGCTATAAAAGTTTATCTATAAAACGAATTGAATTCGAGTTTAGTCTCTAACCTTCATTTTTCATGTTCATTCTTGGATATATTTTATATAAGCATTGATCTTGGACCTTTCTTATGTTTATTTTCGAACTAGTAAAAAATAATATTCAGTCACGGTTACCATATATATATACACCTATATTGCTACTTTTGAATGTTTTTGAATCGCTGCATTGATTTCTCGTAGAGGCTATTCCTATGCCTTTCCACATATGGCTTTCCATATACTATTTCCTACAAAACCATTATTGAAATTTAAACTAAAAATTTTTAGTAGTAGACGCTATTTACGACATGCATTAGATAAATTTTCATCTGATTTATCATTATTTACAGTTTACGAGAAGAAAAACTAATTATGAAAAATCGTGTGTTTGAAATCGGTTAGCAAATGTAAAAATGAATTAATCTTCATGAAATTTCATGAAATGGACTCTTATATGAATCACTTAAGCATAAAGCGATGTATTTTGTTAAAGTTTAAATACAATCACTTTTCAAATTTAACTTTTTCATTTCATTTCTACTGCAAAATAAATTGATTTTTTATCCCGCGAAAAAAATAATTGAAATCAACAATAAAAAATACATAAGCATACTCTCTAAATTTCAAGCAGTGACTATTCACTTTCTCGCAGTGACCTTCATATAGCTGGTCGAAATAGTGTATGTGTACTGCGAATCAGTGAATATCCACTGCGAATCAGTAGTGGATATGCACTGCGAATCAGTGAATATCCACTGATTCACTAGTGCATATACACTATTTCGACCAGCTATAAGAATGTCACTGCGGGAAAGTGAATAGTCACTGCATGAAATTTAGAGAGTAAGGAATTTGTTGATCTTTCCGAGTCAAGGGATGGCGGAAAATTAAATTTTATACCGTGTATTTATTTTGACATATCGATAAATTTTTATTCTGAAAAAATTTTGCAAAAATTTCTCTTCTCTTTGCAAATACTTGTATTTACATGATTTTTATATTTCTATGATTTTCAATGGTAAGGCGATAATTCGGTGAAATATTAATTGCATTTATAGGATACAAAATGTGTAGAAAAATATGAGTACACTCTTATTCAAATTAATTGTGCTTTTCGTCTTTATGTTTATATTTTTTTTGTTAGTGGGTGCGCATCGTTTTGGACATTAGTTAAATGTTAAAATTTAAATTCAGTTTATTCAGTAGTTTTTTAAGAAAATTAGTATTTATAGTGAAAAAAATTTATTTTCGTTGGAATGATCTGAGAATTTATATTCATTTGCTTGAATGAAGAATATGCTTGAATTTTTCTCCTTTATGTTTAAAAGAGCTTTTATTTGTGAATTATTATTAATTGTTTTTAAATATATACAAAGTATTGTTGAGACGAATTTTGTTTTAATATTACAAAATATGTTGGATAACGTATTTTGGTCAGTTTAATAATTGAAACGCCACCTCATAATTTACTTTAGAATTTTACTGTCTTTTTTCAATTGTATTATTATACATCGTATTAATTTCTCAGTATTTCATTTTCCAGTATAATATAGATTTCACAAAATCTCGTACAATACAACTAATTTCCAAGCCATCATCAAAAACACGCACCCATCAAAATTTCAAATCACCAAAATTATATTCATCGTCGGGCGCAATTCAATCATAATTAAGGGGTTGAAGCTCGGGCACCGAATTCGCTGCGCATCAAACTCGAATTCACCACGGCGCTCATAATGGAGGATCCGCGCGCCCATCGAACCGATCTCGCCCCATCCTTCAACGATCTATACGTGTACGTATGTATATGCATTGCGGGCGAATCGCTGGCCCTTTGACACACATTTATGCAGGGTGTCGTGCGCTTGCACCGTTATGCACACGCAGCAGCGGCAGCAGTGCATTTTCGAGGCTTAGGCGCGAGAGGCATAATGGAGAGAGCGAGAGATGAGGCGAACAATGGGTCGAGTCGCTCGGACAAAATTCTGGAAAACGCTATTACGGAAGGGTTGAGAGCTTCTCTCTCGTGCATCTGCGCTCGGCTGCGTCCGGAAAACCTTGGTCCGTCCGCCGATCCCCGCCCCCCGCATATAGCGCGCGAGCTATATACATCGGGCGGATCGGGCTATTGACCATATGACACGCTGACCAACATCTCGTCTGTGCACATAAGCGCTTGCGGAACGCAAACCGCCGAGGTTCTCAAACCATTGTCGACTCTGTTTTTGCTCGTTGCGCCTCGTACGATTGAGTCTTGTTTGGTCAGATGTTGGCGAGTTTTTTTTTTTAATTTTCAATGCTTTGAAATGAAAAGCTGACCATAATTATATTACAGCCGAGATTGATCCTATTTGATATTTATTTGTTTAAGGTTTGTCATTTCCACAAATATCTCGATGGACTAAATTTTAGTGGGTTCGCTTTGAGTTTTTTAAGAGAAAAAAGAGCCGTTCTAATTATTCCAGTTGTACATACAAAAATATTCAACTGAATTGAATAGCCGCGGCGTATCCAACAATAGAAAATTCGATTCTAATCTCAAAAATATCGGCAGCGATCGCGGACACAATCGGAAACATTCGAAACTATTCAAGTATATATGGAACGATGGAGCTGCACACGAATCAGGCAAAAGGCAAAACATTCGATGGAAATGAGAACCGACACACGCGTGTCGCTGCAGTATTGAAGTATTGGAGCGCTGCTGCTGCTGCTGCTGCTGCTGCATGCAGAGCGGAAAAAGGGTTGAAGATGAGGCAGCGATATTATTATTGAAGGGCGGGATATGTGCTACCCACACGCGACCGAGTTTTCGCAACGGCCGGCCGGGTTATACATGCAGCGACGCGTGCCACGTGGCGCTTAAACCGAGGTTTTTCCAGAAATTCGGCAACTCCCCCAGCTCGTCAATGTTCCCGTCCTGCATACATGCTACACGCATGCTAACATGGACACGCGCGCACTCCCTCCTCGCAGCTCATCACTGACTCAGTGTTTCATCGTTATGCCATTAGTTACGCGTCTCTGCTGCGCTGCCTTTGTCGTCTTGCGACTTTTCGGCTGGAGCGTCAGTTTGTTTATGCTCGCAGTAAAAAGGAAAAGATAGTTTTATTCTTGCAGTGTTAAAGCAGCGAAATCACTGGTCAAACAGGAGATAGGGAGCTGGCCTATCTGTGTTGGTGTGAACGAGGAACTAATAAAACTTACGATAAGCTTGGCAAGGTCGATGTTCGTCATCTTGCGTACATTCAAATATTATATAAAGTTCTGAGTATAGCGAAGACTGCGTTATGCATGAGAAAAATTAGAAAAATGAAGAACGGAAAATTTTCAAAAAAATGCCAGGGCACATTTACGATTGTGTTTGAAAGCATATGCCTGCATCAGTTTCACCTAAAAAAAAATGCATCCGCGTCTGGACACCTCGACCGCTTCAAGCTTTCCCCACCTTTTCCACCAACTGGACGCACCCTCGAACCGACAAAAAAGGAAGCCTCATTTTTTTAGTCGACAATCGCGCGTAAAAACCTTCATAAAAGATGCCGCGCGCGCGTCAATTACCCTGACGCGCATGCACCCAAAGACAATATAATCCGGCGCAAAAAATTACGGAGACGAAAAATCAACCGACGACGGTGTCGAAGACAATTTTTCTTAATCCCGTACCTTCCAATAGCCACGCAGTGGCCAAAATTTCCTTAACCCGGCTTAAATTTTGCGCGCTTATCCCCGGCAAGGTTGTTAACTCATTTGTATAATCGTCACGTAGGTACTTATGAAGCGCGAGTCAATCCCCAAGTTAATCCAATAGTGGTAGAGTATAATCGAAGTCCGCTCTCTCTCTCTCTCTCTCTTTCTCGCATAATCCAAAACCCTCGTAAAAGCAGTTTTTTTTCCTTCTCGCAAGACGCGCGCACCGGTCATAAAAGCTCGAGAAAAAAAAAAGAAACTTTTTCGTTCGCCGCAGTGTTTTTTATTGCCGGGAAGGATGTTGTAGGCGCGCGTGCGCCTACTTACCTGCGAGAGGACCTCGACAAACCGGACTTTGCCTTTATTATGGTTTTCCGTAATAATCGGTGGACTTTTTTCGGTGAGGGTTCGAGAGGGGAAATGTTTTCCGACCTGATTTTTAGTGGCAAAAAGGCTGTGTGTGTGTCCGAGGATACTGTACACTTTGTGGCAATAAAGTTTCCATTACCTCCTTTCTCAAGCACGTGTTTTTTTACTCTCGAGGGATTATAGACTAGCGTTATAACGTTGCACCTTTTTTTTGCTCGCTTTTTTTTTGGCTTTTTTTGCTGTTTATTGCGGATTAGACGTTTACAGCCCGGGGGAAACCCGGGGATAGCTTTTTTTTTTAGGATTTGCATTGACCCCCAGCAAAAGATGGTATACGTACTGCACGGACTTTTTATGCGCCGAACTTCTTAAGCCTTTAATGTGGTCTGCTTAACTCGAGGTACGAGTTAATACTTTTAAATGTGTGTTTGCTTGGTATTGCCGATTCGACTGGTTCGAGCGCTAATTTTAACCCGTTTAGGAAATTGGATTTGTTTTATATGCCCAATAGGTTTTTTAGGGACACAGTAGTGAATTTCAGGCTTAAAGAGTTAAGCTTGATGGACGGAATTTTTTAAAGGTGATACCTAATTAACTCATACTGCGCAATCGCATAATACTTTTCAATTATAATAATATCACAGATAAAATAAATTGATAAAATCATTTGGTTCAAATAATTATTTTCGTACTTCTTTTTCAAATATATAAGACTTATAAAGTAAATCTTACATAATTAAAATAAGCTTTTAAAATTTGAAAAGATGATGGAAATTAAGCTATGCCGAATCGAAATATCTTTTACGTTATTTTCCCGTATGTTTTAAAATACGAAATACAAGCGCTTTTCCGACAAAAGGAAACGACGTCGTGCGTATTTTTAAATCGCCTGGGAAAAAAAAGGAAGAAAAGAATCCGCATAGCAAAAGCTCTCGAAATTAGCGCACGAAAGACAGACATAAGTGTGCAACTGTATACACGCTTTCCACGAGTCGCCTATACCTATATACGCAGATACCGCACATGAGAAAAGCCGTAGGAGCGCATTTCCAGGCCCTCTCCGCAAGTCCTCGGAACATTGTCCCGCGGCAGCCAAGTGCAAGCAAACATCGTCGCACGCGACATTCGGAAAAAAGAAAGAAAGAAAGAAAGAAAGAAAGGGGACCCAGTGTGTGCAGTCCTGTAAACAATAAAAGACGCGTCGAGGACGAAATTCAAACACAGCCTCGGCTCGGTTAAAAGCTAGAGCAACTCTTTGGCGAAGAGCTTAGTAACCGGACACTTGGCACAGCGCGTCCTCGATAATCGCGGGGAGAGACGCGGCTCGAGTGAGGCACATAACGGACCCTTGCACACATTCTTTTGCATACGCGTACGCTCGATTTCGTCGCTGTTCATGTACGCGGGGCAGCGAGTGAAGGGACGCTCCTGGTATATAGAATGAATGCGCGCGAGTGTTTTGGGTGTGTGTATAGGCAATCGTAAAACTACCGGATTTACGGTTTCTCGGTGCATTGCCGCCGCTGCGGCAGGCCCATAGCTATGAGTTTACAACCCGTTCTCGCCCGAATTGTAAAGCCTTCTTCCTCGCAATGGCTTCCGTTTTATTATGTTTGCGCTACCGGCGAATCTTCTGCCTTGTACCTTTCCCCGAGGATGGGGAAAAAAGCACGAAGAGTTAAGTGCGGGAGGGTTTGGAAAGATGCAAAAAAGTGCGCGTGTATATGGCCTTCGAGGACACGCCTTTGTAGCCTGTGGGCTTTTCGTGGTTTATAGCGCAAAAAATCGGAGTTAAGTATTTATTATAAGGATTCGAGGGAGGGGAAAAAAAGTAACGGGGAAATCATCTCGACCGGAGGCTTTTCTCGCCGATATTTCTAGTTTCGATGATTCTCGGTCGCTTTTACGAGGCAAAAACTCCAAGTTAAGTATTTATGATTGCTGTTGTCAAACAAGTTGGAGCAAAGTTTTACCCTAGCTGCGGTGTTTCCTTAGTATGAATAAAAATATTGTTAAAAAAGGTGCCTCGAGCATAATTTTGAGCTTGTAAAATTATTTACTGCCTTTTAAAAATGACAAATAATTATTTTGATGCTAAAAAATACGTTTATCATTTCAACCAAGTTTTATTAAATTATTAATTATTGAATGTATCTTCAATGAAAAACATATTTCTTTGAGTCTAAGAAAAATTGTTCACAGTGCATCTATATTTCAGACACCACGCGCAACATAACAGTATTCAAAAGTCGCTGAATGTCCCCGATCGCCGCCACAGAATCCGCAAGCCACCGAAAAAAAAATCATTCAAAAAAAGAAAAGAAAGAAGAATAAGAAATTCCATCATCGAAGCAGTTTCGAATCGATTTATCAATAGCGAATATAACCGCTATATAATATAACTCCCCGGAGATCAATTCGCGCGTCCTAACTTTCATTTGTCACCCACACACGGAGCGGCGAACAACCGCAGCCGGTCAACCCCCCGACTCCACACAATAAAAAGCCAACCGAATGAGAGACACACACACACACACACACACACACACAGTGGACTCGCGATGGGCGTTTCACATCTTATTATTATATTTACCGTCCACTGTCCGCACAGAGTGTGAGAAGAGAAAAAAAAATCTATCGTATAGGCGTAGGCGCGTTAGTCGGAAGTCGTGCAAATACGAAAAGCTGTGCGCGTCTGTTGGCAAAACGCATGGCCGGTGGTCGACTGCCGAGTGACAAATCGAATATTAATTACTCGCAGTGGGCAGTAGTTTTGCCCCCGTTTTTCTTTTAAACTCTATCCCCACGACGATTCTTTCTCGGGAGAATCTGGCTGCAGGCGTCTTGCCGCGAACGGGGCTGGGACGAAGCGAACGTTTAATGACCGGCTTGCGGGATGCTGAGTAAACAGAATGACGCCTAGATTTCGGAACTAAGTATGTATGTTACATATCTGTTCTCAATTAATCTATGAACTATTAACGCTTCAATTTGTCTTTTATTTATCTTAATTTAAAATATGCTTTCTCTGTATATTAAAAAGCTGCATGAAATAAGTTAATGCATCTTTGTTATAGTCACAAGGATATATGAATTGTGCGAAATTTGACACTATTTTTTTTCAATAATAATAATTTTTGAAATTATAGATGTGCAAAGCTGTGCACTCTACGTTATATACTTTGTTATGTGCGATATCACAAAATAATAACTATATAGATTCAAATTTTTTTCGAAATTCAAAAAATATAAAATACGATAAGTTATATGAAATGGAACTAAAAAAAATGATATACACTTCGAATCATATGTACGCCTTAGTTTCATAATATTGATATTCGAATGATTAAGCATGATTAACACGACGACGACCGAGTGTGCGACACAGTAAACACCAGAAGCGCTTTCCTTCTCGCTCATCTGTGACTCGATTCGATTCTGTTGTGACGTCGATCTTCTCTAGAGCCTCTGCGCATATAAGCTATTAGACGAGCTCGAGGCTAATGGTCGTTGCAGGACACACGAGATCGTCTCGGGACCTCCCGTGAATTTTCTTCGGCTGGATGACTTCCGTCTGTCTGTCGTTCCTCTTTCTTTTTTTTCGACCTTTCTCCCAAGACCGCATCGCTTTCTTCCTCCCTTGAAAATTCGATTGTTGCAGGAAATGTCTTTCTCGTCCTTCTTACTCGCGTGTGATTTATCAAACGTCACTTCTAACATCTTTCATAAAAATATAGCTTTGGCTTCCGTTCGCATGGGAAAGATGCAGCTACTCGCGACATCGTTATGCGGCTTTTTTTTTTATCCGAAACAACCGAAAACGGGTCTATATTGAAAAACGAAGCAAGTTCGGCGTATTATTTGGGAAAGATGTATTTCCTTGCATAACATGACGTCATAAAAATCAGGGATCGGACGCAGGTATAAATGTAGATTTTTCAGAGTGCGCAGGTATACGATACGTGCAAGTTATAAACAATGGCTATGCTAAAATACACACGGGTATTGCCTAATAACGGGTCGCTTTGAAAAACACGACACTAGGAAAAAAAGGACAGAGCTTTACAGCGTCTCATCTTCTATTTGCTCGCTTTTTAGGGGACACCTTTGCCCTAGTTTTTTTATAACGGGCGATTTTATATGCATGTAATAGTAAGGTTATATCGGCTCGGGCATCGGTAAAATGCCGATGTGAAAATTGAGCTCAAGTGTTGTGTCAGTCCTGTACTTCTAACTTGAAAGATTTTAGATTCTACTTAAATGTAGCAAGTCGAATGGCTTAGGATTATTTTAAATCGAAAGATAATACACGCCTAGATATTTTAATCTTCTTGACGTATATAATCTTCGTTTAACAGCGTCTAACTCGTTGATGAAAAGTACCTACTTTTCGTAAAGTACTTATACAAGAAATACATTAACGACATAAACATAGATTTAGTCTCGAGTTCTACCAGTCCATTGAGAGCTCGATCACAAATTGCACTACTAAGCGTTTTCATTATTTACCAAACGAGCTCCACAAGTACCGATGAATTTTCCACATTTCAATATCACCTGGCAAAGTCGTAAACCCCGCTTGCGCACAATTCATACAACGAAATTTCGGCAATATAACGAACAGAATTTTTCAAAACTCTGCCTCGGTATCTATCCTAAAGCATCTGCACGGTGCGTATATATATATACCTAGAGTTTGCAGGGCGCGCGCACGAAACATTACGAATATATATATTGCGGCCAATCAATCGATTATGCCGATCCTTAAAATGGCAATTGTGCGCCAGCCAAGTCTCGGCCAGAGGAGCCATAAAGCTACGTAGGAGCAGCGGCAACGACACTCAGTGCGCGTATATACACAGGCGAAACAAAGCGAGGACCGGGCGGTCAGGTCTCTCTTGGAAGCTCGGTGTAGCCCGGTAAATAGCGGTTCCTACTTCCTCTTCGTCTTTCAATTGCCCCGCGTAAAAGCGGACGGGCCCTGCAGGATCCTCCGCTGCGGGCAGGCAGATTTTCTACGTCTACACCGTCGTATATACGCTTTTATGCATAAACTTATGTACGAGGCACGGGTGTTAAAAATCGTCGAGTGCAAAGTAGTCCCCCGATCGGAACACAATGGCTCGCGCCTAAGTATAATATCCTTCGAGTATTGTTCCTCGCGGTGAAGCGATATCCGCGTGCGGCTACAGCGGAATTTTTCGTGTAGTACTTGCCTCACGGGCTCCCCGCGACACAAATGATTTTTCCATTTCGAGAGTACCCGATGAGCATTAGTCATGGAACTGCAGTTATCTATGATGGCGAGAGTGCATATAATGCGAGCAATAGACCTGGACAAACGAGACATAATCCTTGGATAAATATTGGGAGCTGCGATAGGAGCCTAGTGCCACATACTGCCGATCATCACGTACGCCATGGAAAATTGTTGTGCAAGACTTTTGTTTTCCAGCTCACGTGACGCAGTCGGCAGGGGTCATTAAGGGGCCCGATCTCGCAGACCTGCTGGCTTTCCTATCTTATATGCAGCGCGATTACGTTACGGCCGCTCGGGAAAACTGGATTTGTTCGGCTTGGGAAACGCGTCGCTCTTATCTGCGGCTGATGATTTTGCGGGTGGAAAGTTTTCCTGCGATTTCTATGTAGATGATCCGAACCGAGCTTTTACTGGTTTATCGATTGCGTTTACGACTGATGTTTGTCACGCGATTCTAATACAATTAGCGTCTATATATACCTACTTTTGTTATGACGAGGAATTCTTTGTCAGGCTCGATTGCGTTATGCAATCTTTGCCTTCTTCCAGGATAAGATCAATAATGAGCCATGACGCTCCTATGTAAGGAAAGCGTTAATGGACTTTTCGGTGAAACAGATGCAATTATGTTCAGGTTCTTAATTAATTTATCTATTACATATTAACTTTACACGGAAAAGATCATAATGAAATAATAACTGTGTGACGTTCGAGCTACCTTTTTTAATCACTACATAAAATTATTTAAATATAACAATTATATTTCATGTATGATGGGAATAGAAAGCAAAAATACTAGGATATGCCTGGATAAAATAATTTTAATTTTCCAAAAATAGAAATTTGCACATTCATAATTCATGTTCCGAGACCACAGTGTTTTCCGCGACGGTACCAGTTCTCGGCATGCGCCGCTATTACGCTGTCCACACCGCACAGCGCGAATGAATGAAAAATCCGGGTGGATGGGGAGAGAGTCGCAAAATCGCGACGCACGTATTATCGCCGCTGCAATACAACCACCCCCACAGTACATATGTATACGCATTGTACTTTATATATATATGTGCAGGCGATCAGGTAAAACTCCGCATGCACCCACTTTATGTGCACGTAGGTATAGCACGTACTCTCTGCCCACATTCCCGTTATATCCCCTCCTCGAGCTCTTATATTAGGTAAAGGATTATGGACGGATTATTCGCTAATTCGAGGATCCTTCCGCTGAAACAATGCGAAGGGCTGACAGGCCTGGGCTGCGTTGTAAACTTATTTGCGGCTAACTTTCCTGTATTAACGGACATATACCTCTAGTTCCCGCTTTCCCATTATAGCGCCGATGCAATTTTCAATGTAATTCTCATGTTTATTAAAAGTGCCAATTTATCAGGAAAATTTAGGCATACCTTATACTGCAGTCATCGTAAAAATAGATATACTTGATTGCTGCACCTTATATATATGTACGGATAATGTATGTACGGATTGTGCAAGTCTATGAAAATTGCAATACTAGCATTGAATGCATATCGGTGAAACAGATGAAATTACGTTCAGGTTCTTAATTAATTTATCAATTGCATATTAATTCTATATGGAAAGGATGTTAATGAAATAATAGCTGCGTGACGTTCGGGCTATGTTTTAATTACTTCATAAAATTATTTTTGTATAATAGTTATATTTCATGTAATGGGAATGGAAAACAAAAAATTGACAATAAACGATTAATCAACAGGTATAGGTACTAGGATACGCCTACAGCTAAAATCATTATAATTTTACAAAAATAGAAATTCGCTCATTCATAATTCACGTTCCGAGACACACAGGGTTTTCCGCAACGGTACCAGCTCTCAGCATGCGCCAGCAGAATTTCCCACAAATGAAAATCGTATGCTAATTGACACGTCTGCGACTCGCTACGCTGTCCACACCGCACAGCTCGAATGAATGAAAAATCCGTGTTGGATGGGGAGAGAGAGTCGCAAAATCGCGTCGCACATATTATTATATAGATGCAGCGTGAACGATGGTCCGTGCAACGCACACACACACACATGCGCACCCACGACACAAAGCGTCAGCATCGGCTGAGCGGAGCAGCACCGTTAGATCGCCATCGTTTGGTGCTTATACACAGAGGTGGATCCGTTGCTCCTACGCATACCGAGCAGATGCTCCTTCCCTTCTCTCCCCGGCTGCCGAGAGCGAGAGAGAGAGCGAGAGAGAGAGCGAGAGAGAGAGAGGGGAGTAGAAGAAGCGGGTGGCCAGCAAATAACGGGTTGCACGCGCGCGCGTAAAATGTGGGTTATGTGGCCAGAATCGAGAGGACTGCGAAAAATTTGTATACATGGGAAAATGGGCGGAGTGAGAGAGAAAGAAGGAGAGGAGCACCGGCTTCCGCGAACTATAGGTGGACCCTTTTCAATTCTCTCTGGCGAGCTCTTTTTCTCTCTATAGGTGAAAAGCACTCGATTTACCGTCACTCGCCAGAGGCGCGGACGACATAATAAGACGGAGCGCGGAGCTTCGTGGTATGTGTATACGATGGATTTCTTTGTGTGTGCAGGCTCGCGCGCGCTGCCGTTGCTAATTTTTTTTTCTCCTCTCTATATAGTTTTTGTGTCCCGATGGTTTGCGGCTCGCGTTACACGCCCGTCGATCGCTTGTAATCCTGCGCAGCCCTTTTCGATGCCCCTCGCGAGACTTTAATTCGCGTGAAATATAGACGTATAGGCTTTTTGTGAGAGGTGGGAAATTTTCCGAGACTCGACTGCCAAGTTCCGTTAGATAGCCGCTTCGTTTAACAACTTATTTGCAGCTTACGGAAATTTTCTAGTCGCTCGAAAATGTATTATGGTTTGAGCTTTTCCTGCAGGCACCGTTTTCAGATGCAATTATTTATTCCAAACTGTAAAAATCTCTGTGTGTCTTATTTGAAATTTAATGAAAATAGTGTCAACGATACATGAATTGTTAAAACGGGTTAAGTAATCGGCTTTTGATCTGGAAAACGATGACACGCACTTAAAACTTTGTGAACGAGTGTGATATTAACGGTACAAGATCGCCCATAAGATTTTAGTAGTTATTGATAATTGAAGTGTAAATGTCAATCTGATGCGCGATCTTTTATAAACTGTAACGATTTCTTACCGATATAAAATTTCATATATATAATCGAGAAAATACCTACTAAAGAAAAAACCGTGAAACTCCTAGTACTGTGCAGAAACTGAAACGAAATAATACCTCAAAAAATGCGATTCTTAAGAAGTCTATTTATAAAAAATTCTATACTTTATAGGAATACCTTAATATTTTATCCTTTTTGCTAAAGCAGTTCTCGAGATACCTATAAGCAAAAAAGGAATGCTAATCTCAAAATATTTAGTTTCATTATCGATAGATATCGAGAAGTAAATTTTCCTTTATCTATAAGCCCAAAAATTTTTTCCGTTCTGCATTAGCTTGGAACGATCGCGAAGCAAAAACGAAAAATGAATTCTAACCTTAAAAAATGTTATATTCTTAACAAATTTACTCATAAATATCGAAAAATCCATTCTTCCGAAGAATGTCAAAAAAATTTGGGCTTTTGGCTAAAACGATATAATATTAACGGGTATCGATACAAAAGTTTGTCAAATCAATATTATAATGTAGTCAGAAAATGCTTTTAAATATATGCATTCAATGCTATTAGTATTGCAATTTTCATAGACGGGCATAATTAGATTCGAATGTAAAATGAGTTAAAGATCTACCTAATTACTAATCTCTGCTAATACCTAACTGAGCACATAATCCTTCTATGTAGGTATACCTATTTTTACGATGGCCGTACAAGGTATGGCTAAATTTTCCTGATAATTTGGCACTTTTAATAAATACGAAAATTACAGTATAAATTGCATCGGTGCTAATTGGGAAAGCGGGAAATAGAGATATATGTCCGTAAATAAGGAAAGTTAGCCGCAAATAAGTTTACAACGTAGCCCAGGCCTAATAGCAGGATTATGGAAGGAATAATCCGTCCATAATCCTTTACATTATAAAATGATAATAAAAAAGAGGTCGAGGAGGGGATATAATGGGAATGTGGGCTGAGAGTACGTGCAATACCTACGTGCACATAGAGTAGAAGTGCGGACGGGGTTTTACCTGACCGCCTGCTTATACATATATATATATTTAAATTGTACAGTGGGGGTGGTGGTATTGCAGCGGCGATCCGTAGTCGGGGCACAATAAGTGGGTGAAGACGATGGGATAAGCTGTCTTTTCCGGAAAAACGGGTTAACTCTGTGAGCCGCGCGCCAACATGAAATTCTCCTGCAATTTCGCCTGTAAGCAACTGCAACTGCTGCCGCAGTATATAGGTGCGCGTGTACTGCTCCTATATACGCATCGTCGAGCCAACGGCTTATTTTCCGCCAAATAATTTATGGGGTATTTGCGCAAATTCGCAGGGCGAAGGGGGACCCGCGTTTGGTCAATGACAAAAGCCAAGCCGGAGCGGGACTAGAAGCTCGCGCGTGCGGAGGTGCACGGGGTCTCGTAAATCAACGGCTACCTTTTGAAATATTACCGAAAGTGGGTGTGGGGTTCAAAGGGTTAAGACGAGAGAGTGGGACGCGCTGTAGGTGAAGGTGGTAGCAGAGAACGTGGTGTGCAGTGCGTCCAAGTCGCTTTGCCGACTGGCCGCACTTTCTTGCGCGTGCAAACCTCCTAAAGCTGGTGCATCGTGGCCCGGCGAGGCAAAGGGATTTAGTGTGCCAAGGCTGCTGCCGTAACTGGCTTTTGCACACAGGGACACAGTTTGTTTCCCTTTTAATTCCCTCCTCTGTGTTCCTCGCTCCTGCACTCCACAGCCTACATATAGCGTGAGAGAGAGAGAGAGAGAGAGAGAGAGAGAGAGAGAGAGAGAGAGAGAGCTTAACTCTTTCGAAGTAGTTGCAGGGGCCGTACACGCTGCACCTTCGCCACGGGGGAGGATTAATTTTACGTGAATCAAACATTTCACTTTTAATTGTCGGACAACGCTTACGACCCTGCATATAAACGTTTGGTCTGCCCTTCGACTTGGTGTCCCAGCGATTTTAATACGAATATTTCTTGTGTTTTGGGGGCTACCGATTACCATATCAAGCCATATTTTATATTACCATATTTTGGAAAAAGTGATGTGTATTAGCGGCCTTGGAGTACTTTTTAATGAAAACTTATCATTTAATGATCATATCGATATAATTACTTCAAAGGCTCTGAATTTAATGTGTTTTATTTGTAGAAATACCAGAAATTTTGTAGATTCTGGATCATTAATTCTTTTATTTAGTAGCTTGATTTTGCCGCAATTAGTATTAAAATATTATTAGTTACCTACATATTGTTTTCTATTTTGAATTATTGTTATATGTAAGGGGTAACTCCCGTTTATAAATAAATAAATAAATAAAAAAAAAAAAATTATTCAGTAACGGTAATTTTAAAGATTCTTCAATGGCATTATCAACATTCAATTTTGGTGTTCAATAGCTTTTAAAATCATTTAAAAAAATTGTTAATACAATTAATCTTATAAAAGATTTTTCAAAACATTAAAAGTACTTGAGATAGTCTAAATTTTAATGACTAATCAATGTCTACTACATCAAATTAGTAATTTAACTATTTTACTATTTTAATTTAATAATTAATTTTCATATCACTTTCAGATAATTAAATAAAATCAATTTCCTCCCTTCTTTTCTTTTTATACAAAATTGTTCTCCACACCGACGTTATCGAATATCTATACTTATGCATATTTCAGACATGTATTGATTGCATTGATATACATAACATTTTTCTAACTAAGGTTCACAACTTTCGATAACGCATTTTCTAAACTTTAGACTATATGAGATTCTTCGAGAAATTTGTCTGTTTTAATATATTGGAGTATGGTGTAAACATGTCGATTATGCAAAATCATGATTTACGTCCTGAACCGATATAATAGACTTCTCCACCACTTACTACTGGCTACAATAAAATCAGAAAATATGTAAAGTTAAAAGTTAAAACTTATTGATAGTACATTTTTTAAATAAATAAATGGCTTTTACTATCAATTATGTTTATAAACTCACTTTATATCTTACGTTGAAATGCAATCTATACTTAATTATTCATATTATACATTTTATTAATTTTTACGTGTTCTTGTAATAATTCAATTAAAAAAACAGTGATAGATAAACGGTAAGCGACACAAAATAATGCGATGAGACCTGCAGTAAATTTATTTGATGTAATTTGTTTATTATTTCTCCTTTTAGAATCCGAAATAGCTGAAAACTTTGCCAATGTCCAGACTCGTACAGCCTTCGAAAAATTTCAAGATATTTATCTTTGTAAAGTGATCCTATTTCAAAGGACCCCATTAATTGCATATAAGAAAACACAGGCTTTGCTATTTCCATGACTGTCGAATACTCTGCTCTGTCCAATTCCATTATCGCCGATTAAATATGCACCAAGCACATACTATTTCTTTTCTCTTTTAAAATTTCATAACATTTTGATATATTATCAATCTCAATAGCTTTATGTATTATATTTTGAATGTATGTGTCCATTCATACCACCATAACCATTAACGAAAATTAAGTTAAGAAAACTATTAGTTGCGTAAGGCTGTTAAGCACTGAATGTATTATACTGCTTAATAAAATATTACTCTTCTCTACAATGTATCAGGAACAATTATTAAATTATATACTTTTTATTACTACAGTTATATAAACCTCTTTGATTTCCCACAGCTTCTATGCGTTTTCAAACTATCTGCTGCTATTTGTTAAATAGTTTAAAATATTGATTAGAATTTAAATTTTTTATTTAAGCATTTTTTATAGTCACAATTCTAGACAAATTTCAAATTTTCCCATTTTCAAGTACACATTAAACAGAACAACATAATTTTGTTTAGTAAATTTATATGAAAATTAGCAGAGAGATCAAGTGTCAAGTATCATATCAATATATATCAAATTTAACTTATTTCAGCCAGGAAACGTTAAATTATGCTAATTAACGTTATTTTATACAAATAAAAAAGTTATGTAGTTTTTGTAAATAAATACATCAAGATTATATAAAATATTATCTGATCTATTAAATAAGCATTTTAAAGGAAATAAACAGTTTCGTTTCAAATTTAAATCTTCATGGAAAATCACCTATAACATTACAATACATTGCAGCAGCGGTGTCGTTCCTATACTATGGAATCGTTCTAAATACGAAAGTTGTATTTAATAAAATTCAGTTATATTGGAATTCGATACGCACCGAATACATTTGTTAAATATGATTGTAAGACCTTAAAATTACCTAATAAGTATAATTTTATCAATTTCTGCACAACTAAATAACATAATGTTCTAAGACCCAGCTGTATAAGACTGAAAATGACTTGGGTAAGCTTAAAGAACATTGATATCGAAATAAAAATATTATAAAGAAGAAAAATTTAAGTACTGACAATGAAAACATTCTCAACATGACGTTGTACGAATTTGCATGATTTAAACAAAAATTAGTGCATTTTCACAGCATAAAATATAACATAAAGTTTTATGCAGCTATATATTAAATACAATTTTGATAATATACTATTATTTAGGAAATGAAAAATGCATTGCAAATATTCATCAATATGTACCCGATAGTCAAGCATTCGTGAAAGAATAATGCGAAGTGGTGAAGGGTAAGCGATCGTTAAGCAAAATAAATTTATCGTTGGGAGTACGGTTTGCAAATATTGCGATCTGAAAAGTGTATTGATAAATCACACCACCCAATTAGTGATACCGTCCAAGCCTTTCTTAAGATCGGTCATCGGCATTGCAGTCGTAAACATCCGGACACATAAGCTCTTATTCATAATTTTGAAACATGCTTGAGTTACAATGCTCCGCACCTCCTACTTTCTTTAGCTGCTCTTCCATTTCTACTATTGGAAGACGTCGGTCACTTTGACCCCCTACTGTCAAATTATCCTCCTCCCTACCACTAGATTTTTAGACTCATAAGCGGTGTTATGCAGGTTTGCCTGAAGATCCAAGGGTTGCTTGGGCTGACTATATAAAGCGCCGAGCAGCCCCTTCCAACGTCACAACATTTTCGGACAGCGCGGCATACACATCGACAGTAGAGCAATTTGCGCCCAGTGTATACTAATACAGTCGTGCAGTGAACAGTACAAACAGTAGGCACTAGAGTTTTCCTAGTCCGTTAACTGTTATCATTTGCGTAATAGTGTTGTGCTTAGATTTGTGAATTTATATCGTTACTTTGTGCTGACTCTGAGGTGCGTCTACTACAGAAGAACTGTACACTTTTATAATTTTTGTATATTTGTTTTCATTTAAAGTTACTCCATTCTTAGCTATTTATTTGATTTTTTTTTTCAATAAAATTGGTTTTACATATAAACTAAAGCAAAAAGTTTTAAAATGCAGAAATTATTTCAGTATTTAAATATAATATATTATAAAAACTTTCTTGTTAATTTAAAAATGACATTAGTTTGCTTTAACTTTGATTCAAAATAATTTGATGAATATTTAAAATTAATAGTATTGATTTTTTTATTTACAGTTGATCAGCTAAAGTTCAGTAAAATGACTAAGTCATTTCAAAAACTTGCAATGCAGTCACTTCGAGGACAAGATTACTCGAGCACAATGATGGAGCAAGATATGCAACCAGAAGTTGAAATGAGCGAAACACCAGCTCTGGACCTTTCTTGCAAAAAGTCGTTATCATCCAGTCCAGCGTCAGACTACGGAAAAGATTCCAGGATATCGCCACTTCGCGGATCTCCTTACCTGGAAAATCATCACGAAACCAATAACAACGACAACAAACACTTGAACCCATATCAACCTCACCATGCCGCTCAAGCAAAGGAATTCGAACACATCGAACAAAGTTCCACTCACCATTATCAGTACGATACGATGAGTTTCTCCTCCTCGAATCACGAAAGGAAAAGTCCGTTTGAAAGTCGCTCTTACAACATGACGCCACCTTCAGAATCTGATTCACCGAAGAAAATGAGATTCCAGCCGATCTACATACCAAATAATTCGTTAACCGAGGCTCTGCCACATCAAGCCTTCCCGATGCACCCGATAAGTCTTCCAGTGCCAATAATGCCATTACCAGTGCCAGTGCCAGCGGTTATGCCGACCTTATCACCGCACCACAGTGGATCGCCACTAGTTCCGCAAAATCAGATGCCCACCTCGTCGTCGCCGCCCGAAAGTACAAAGACCAATGTCATTTCCGAGGACAGCAAAAAGCCGAGGCCGTTCAAAGCCTATCCCAGGGATCCTATGTCGATTACTTTGGGTCCGGACATGATGTTCGATCAGGAACTAAAACAGGCGTATTCAGAGTTTCGTAACAGGATGCTTGACTCGGTCAAGAGGACGAACGAGGGCACGAATATAAAGATGCGCCGTGTTAGTAAGGAATCAATTTTACCCACCAGCAGTATCGACGACAAAGACGCAGCCTACTGGGAGCGAAGGAGGAAGAATAACGAAGCTGCCAAGAGGTCGAGGGATGCGAGACGAGCGAAAGAGGATGAAATCGCCATCAGGGCAGCTTTCCTTGAACAAGAATACATCAGGTTAAAGTACGAGAATGCCATGCTGAAGGAAGAAAACGCGAAAATGAAGTGTATGCTGTACGGTAGATAAAAATCAATGATAGGGTATATGGAGTCTGAAGATTATTTTTAAATTTACGTTACTCCTTTACCTTAACTGATGGATAATCAAAAATTGTCTATCGATAAAAATTGATAGTATTAAATAGTTTTAAAGTGAGTTTAAAGTGCTTTAAATTATTTCGATTGCTCAAAGTATTTTAATGATTGCAAAGAGTTTAAACGAACAAATTTTAATGTTATATCCTTTTTTATTTAATTTTTCGTAAAATTGTTTTTAGTCATCATGTTTGATTAGCAGGGGACAATTGTTTAATCAAAAAGTGTATTATACAAAACTTTCTTGTAAAACACAAATGATACTAAATATGTGTCTCATATGTATAATAAATTAAAAGTAAAATTAAATAATAAATTATAATGATCTCACTTTTTTATTTTAATTATTAAATTGTATAATATTAACTGAAGTTTATAATCTTCATATAATTGTAAAATTTACTTGTCTATGTATATGTATATCGTAATATGTTCAGTAATGAATAAGTCATTTAAATATATTTTATAAATAATTAATGCACTAATTAATGCACTAAGAATTATGTAAAAATAAAATTTGTATAATAGCAAAGTATTGTCAAGTAAGATACTTTAATATATTTTATAAAAATACAATTACCTATTTTACACTTTACACTTTTTGTATTTTATCTGCTCCCTTTTTCTTTAATATTATAAGATTAGCTAAGTATTCGGTAATGATTCTCCTAGTTCCATAATACTTTCTGTTTCTAAAACATTTCTTTCCATTTTTTGATTTTTAGTAAGAGTTTTTGCATAAGATTTTTGTACTTGTCTCGGAATAAACATTGTTACAGGTGACATTTTCTTTTCCATAATTGAACTATTACTATTTGATTTATCTAATTCTGGTTTTAAATTAAAATTTTGTCTTGTAAAAGTTTTTTGCTTTACATTCTTTCCTAAGTATATCTTTGGATTTTTATTTTTAATAGCATTAACATCAACATCAATTTGCATGTCCTGGTTAGATACTGTTTTTTTGTTTTCGTGTTTTACTTCATCAAACCGATAATTTTTTGGAAATTCATGAATTGATCTACAATGATCTCTTCTATCTACTGAATCTTTGAATTTCATATCACATTCCGAAACAAAACACTGATACTGAAAAATTAACTTAATTAAAATAAATTATTAGTAATACTACTTGTTAAACGACTATGAAAAAGTAATTACCATTGGTTTTTTTTCTGCAAGAACTTGAAAAAAACTATCATGTGTTTCTTGTACATGAATTTCTAAAAGTCGAGCAGTAGGCCTCCACTTTTTGCATTGCGAACAAACAAAATGATGGTAATGATGGTAGTGTAATTCATAATCCAGTAAATTTTGAAAAGATTCTTCACATGCATTGCAGTTAAATTCTTTCATTCTAAAATCAAAATATATAGTTATTAGGTTATGTTCAATAAAAAGTTCGTTCTTATAATTTAAAAAAATAAATTTTACATTTCATGGCATAGTTCTTCTTCATCTTCTACAGTCACACCTTTTCGCTCAAACACTTTACAACTCTTGTAAGAATTTTCAAAAAAAGGATCATCTATAGGTCGCACACCTACTCCTAAATTTTTAAGTAAACTCTCCAGGTTTTGCATTACTAATAATATGAAACTCCTGAACAGGATTAAAAACTTTGGTGGAATGAACAAATATTAATATATTTTATATTATAGTTGTAATTTGCGAGTGTTCAATGACGTAAACTTTATGTAAATAACTAGGTACAAGATACATAGGTAACCTGCTGAGTGCTGCGGCAATTTGATATTTTCCACAATATTTTTACCAACGCAAAAACTGATTAACGCGCCATCTGTATAAGCAATACACGAAGAGGTGTTTGGTTTGGCACACTATTTTGTCGATAATGTACCGATCGTCAGTAAATATTAATGTGATTATGTTTCACTATATGCTATCATCGAATGGTGTAGTTGCCTGCTGCAGTCAGCAGTGCATTGCACGTGCAAATACGTCATCTGGGGCATTCTAGAGCTGGACGCCTTGACATCCTATAAATGCAGTTTCATGCGATTCTCGTCTGCGTTTCGCTGAATTCTCAGCGCTAGCAGCACCACTCACCAGTTCTGCCTCCGCTCGGGCTCGGACTGCACACGTAAAACCGATTATATATACATGTATATGTATATATGTAATCGGGAGAGCGAGCGAGTTTTCATCGCAGAGGGCCTGAGCCAGCACTGAGCAGCAGCAGCAGCAGCACGCGCCCATTGAATGTCCTACCGTGTGTGCGTGCGCGACATTAGTAAAAGCCAGTTTTTCATCGTCTTTTAAATTGATAATTCTGCTCGTCCACGGCTCGAGGCTGTAATCCGTGGCTCGACGCGACGGACACCAGCAAAGATCCCGTGGCCTCCGGTGTGGATTTTACCGTCTTGTCCCCGACCCGCTCGCAAGACGAAGCTCAAAATGCCCATGGTAAGTTCATTCCACTCTACTCGCTCTTTCTTTCTCTCTCTCTCTCTCCCTCTCACTCGTTTTAGTTTACCTATTCTGTCTTCGCGTATATACTTTTTCCTCGCTCCTTCTCGTGCCTGCTTCCTTTCTGCCTGTCACTAACGTTCGCACGCGAGAACGAGCTTAATGGGAGTTTACTGTTCATCCAAAGTACTTAGTTCGTGCATGTGTACTTACGTGCAGTGTGTGTTTTGGAAATTTTAATGACGGAAATGCCTGGGTGCGGTTTTGTGGTTAGTCGTATTTTTCGTGCGATACAGCGGAACATGATTTTCTCGTGCGATTGATTACATAGGTGATGACAGGCCTGGAAGGTTTATTTACAGCCAATTACTTGTGAATTCAACTCTGATTGTGTTAATCATGAAGAATGGATATGTTGGTTGATCATTAGAATTTGAACTTACTTGCAATAATTGACAAGTATTGAGGTGTCTGATTGAATCTTTTTCTATTGCAGAGCAATCACACACCTTTGGAAGACATGTCAGCTGGTCGAGGGCAAGGTGGCGGAGGGCCTCCACAAAACTGTCTAAAAGTTTTCATTCCACGGGATTATAGCGAGGGTACTATGGTTAAATTTGTAACTAGGTTTCCTACAGAACTTGGTGATAGGGTGAGTACCCATTCGGTATTTTTCAAATTTAATGATTAAGCTTATCAGTTTGGTTCTACTTTTACCATGAATAAATTTATAAACTGCAGATCATATAAATTCACTATAAACTTTAATGAAATAGCAATATATAAATGCGATATAAAAAAGATTTAGATATTTAATACCAATATTTCCAAACAGGCTTTTATTAGTAGCATTTAGTGAAAAATTTGAATACTGAAGAATCTAGTATTAATTTCCATATTAACACTGGAATGTTTTTAGATTTGAATGAAGAAAATGGATTTAATTTTTATAGACCATATAAGTAGCAAGTTACCGATATGAGATTGATAAAATGTTTGATTCACAGTTGGACCGACAGTCTTTCGAATATACGATCAATCAACTTAACAATTATTTTGCCGAGGCTGAGAGAGCGAGCTGTTCAACATATTGTGAGGGCTGCCTGGCGTGTCTCACCGGTTACCTCATATATATTTGTACGGAGACTCACTACGAGAAGTGTCTGCGGAAGGTTGCCAAATTTGTGAGTGAACAAAATGACAGGGTTTACAGGCCACGCGGGCTACTACTGACTGATCCAACGACACGCGGCCTCAGGCTAATAGAGATCTCGGTGCTTGACAGGCCCGCGTCGTGACTGCATGTTAGCCGATCCACCGAGATCTTCATGTGACCTTAGCGCATCTGCCGTTTTTTAAAAGAAATACAAAAAAAAAATGAAAAAATAAAATCCACACGTTCGCGCCTAGGGCTACGTGGTGTCTTTTTTTTTCGAGACACCGCCAAGCGTCGTGATTCAAAATTGTCGATATCTGTACGAAGTGTCGAAGTTTAGTGGCGTGCGTGAGAAAGTCGAACGAAATTAATCCTGCACACGGTGTTTTCGTTCGTTTTTTCTTTAAACATGGTGGCAGCTTTGTTTCAATCCCTAAAGAACCTGACATTTGAAAATACGTATTTAATATGGGATTAATGAAAAAATGCCAAAGAATCATATTCACAGTTAGAGATTTTTAAATTTAAAAAAAAAATTGTAACATGACTTTGTTATAACAGGAATGACCAATAGCGATTGGATGAGACATAGAATGTAAAGAATATATATACACATTAGTTTCGATTACAAAGCTTGAAAGATATGTTCATATAATTTTTTTACTACCATTTAATTTTTAGTATCTGTTGCTTTTAATTTCTATAGAAATATTACGACATTTTATACATAGATTAAGTTTAATTTTATACAGATTTAAATTTTTTTAAACAAAATACTCTTTAAACTTTAAGATATTAATCAATGAACATAAATAGTTGACGATTAAATGAACTGTTATGTTTAATATCTTTAAAGATGATAAAAAGTATTGGTTTGAACATTCTAATGTGTTAAAACATTGTACATACAAAAATATATTATTTTTACCTAGACTTTGCGATTTGATTTTTCCAAAAATCTTTAGTTTATATTATGTAAATTTATAAAGTTGAATGCCTAATTAAAATGTCATTACCAGATTTTAATTAATGCATTTTATGGAACTACATTAAAACTGCTTATTTTCATATTAACAAAATAGAATAAGCTATTCTACTCTTCATGAAATCTCAAACAGATTTATGAAAATGAAAATTTATTGTGAATAAATATCGGGAACTTTTGAAAGAAAACTATTGTGGCCACCATGTTTGGGCGACGGATAATCCTAAACTACATCGAGACCTACTTATACATCAGTGGTGACAAAGAAGCTCGGCATGATTGGGTGAATTTTAGTCGATGAGTGCTATTTCAGCTAATTCGACGAATCTTCCATCATTCTAGACTAGAGAATTTTTACAAATGTGCAAAAATCAAAGTGCAGTATCAATGAATTGAAGTGATTAACTTCAGTTATCCAGGATTCAGTAATGGTTCGAAACCATATTCGAATAGGTTCGTTTATTTTAAACATTCTTGCCTCAACAAGGATTGCTGTTTCTTTGCTGCCACTGTACATGATGTAATATTCTTTCCAATTATAGTTATGGAAAGGGATGCGTGTTTTAGTTGTGCATTTATAATACAATATGCGTTTAAAACATGTGCATTAGCATGTATTAATTTAAGTTTCATGAAAATTTGTCACTGCAAGACATGACACAACATTTTACTTTATTTTTATACAAGATTATTATTGTATGAGTGCTTACATTGCAATATTTATTTTTGCATGTTTCAAGTTTCATTGTATTATACTTCCGAATTTTATCTTCCGTCGCTCTCACTTTTTTTTTATACTCACAGCAAACGGCATGTTTGAGTAATTACGCGATTATGGTGTAGCTTTGAAATTAATTCAAATAATCCGAGGAAATCGTTTCTCTGGAACAGAAATAAGGATGGTGTGCGGTGTGGATATGTAAGGATTGCACTAAGTTATTAAAGAACGATATTTTCTTTATGTTTTGTTGGAAGATCCATGGATCGGCTAGAAATGTGGGCATTGTGGATAAAGAGAGTTAACGATGAAGAGCATGAAAAACAACAAATTTATGAATAAGGAAGAATTTTAGATATAATTTAAAATATTTGTTAAACAAATAGTACATTTTCTACGTTTTAACCTAATTGTGTGGTGGATATAAAGAGGAATATTTTGGAAAACTAATTTTATTTGATATTTCATCGAAACATATATACAAAACTCTCAAAATAGTGAAATGTACTATGCTAAGTATAACTATATATTTATATTATTACTATTACAATTATAATTGTTATTATGATTATTATAAAATATTATATTATCAGAATTAACATGATTTCATTATAAAAGCCTACGAAATATCGAATTGCAAGAGAAAGTTGCTTGAAGCAGTCAGTAATATTGGCGCTATAATTTGAACAGTAAAAGCTGAACTGCTTGTTGACTTTCAGATTGTTGTGAAGACAATATTTTGTTGAACCAAATGAAAGTCAATATTTCTTGACAAATTTTTAATACGACTAATCTCAACTGTATTAAATTTTGTTGTAAAAACTTCCTTGTCTACTACTGGATAAAAAGTCTGAAATGCATTATGCTACGATTCCTTTTTTTTAATAAATATTAAAGCTTTATTTTATGAAAATGCAGCTCTTGTGTATTGAAAATAATGTACAGAATGACTTACTTGAAATTTAAGATTCTAAATTTGTTACTATTGAAAATTTTATTTGATTAACAGCAAAATGAAGAAGTCGATTTTCCTTTGAACATACCAAATGAACAGAAAAGAGAGAAACATAATGAATTTGGGAGATAAGAAGGGTAGTAAACTTAAGATTATTTTTCACATTAAACAACAAACAATATTATAATTACCGTTAAAAACATTCTTATGCGTTCTGAACACCTGATAAAGTTTAATTATTGCTCACTACGAGGTGAAGATGTGCTTTTTTCCTCTTCCAGTGCTCTCTCGACTCTAATGACTAAAAGTTTAAGCTATAGTAGTTTGGTGCGCGTGGAATAACGAGCGCGAGAAAAAAATGTTTTAAAACCAAGCAGAGCTGATGATTTTGTCCTCGTGAAAAGCAAGAGTGACTGCATGTAATCAAGAAGAGAGAAAAAAAATCATAAAATTGTGTCACTGCCGTAAATTGGAAATGGAATTTCATGTATTCAAGAAAGAACGACTCTGTTTGTTGTCACCTTTTTTCTAGACATATTTTCCGTTTCTTTCTGTTCAATTCCGACGACTTTTTAATTCAAAAGGTTCAAAGTCACGCGTGGCTACCTTGCGTTGAAGACTGTAGAAAGTGGACTAATACAAAATAAAGGGCGAAAATCAAGGTTGAAACGACGAAGGCGACCGGTGCATGGATTTTATGGATTGTGTACTGCAGGAAATGATGATGATGGTGGAAAGGATGAAGAAACGAAAAAATTGTTATATACTTAATTTACCAGTAGGACCAAATAACTTGAGAGTTAAAAAAGAATAACCGTAAGCGATTACCGACGTTCGAATGTAATTTCTAAGTGTTTTATTAATAAAATCGACGCAAGTCCAACAAACTTGCATAAGTCATCTTTAATTATCTTTTTCGTTATTCCGATCTCTTATTGGATTTTTTGAGTATTCCCAGTACTTTTACGAGTGTATGAAAAAGAATATTTCTTTAATGAGTTTTTTCAATAGTTCCGCATAGTAGCTCTAAAATTAAGTTTGAATAAATAATAACAATATTTTGTTTCAAGTATAAATTGGTTCGATTATCTATTATCATTATATAACATTGATAATTTAGATGATAAATTTTTTTAAATTCCACGTTCTTGTCTAGGATTACCTTATCAACTTGCTAGTCTCAAATTATTTGTAAAACTATGCTGATGGACGTACGTATAATTCTTGACATAGTTCAGCATATACAGCAGTATAAAGTAAACGAGTCCACAACATTTCGAAAATTCTTGACTATTGCTTGTACGATATATCATTTCCAATTAGAATATTTTTTAACTATTCAATTATTTTCTTTTTACATTGAGTTATTCTTATCCTTTGTTATTTATCTATAGAAGATAGAATTTCATTACATTGCATCATATACATTTGCAGTATGACGTAAAAGGCGACAGCAAAAAGCTGCAATAAAAGCTAATAGCCTTATTTTTCACTGTAATACCGTACTGCCTTTACTAAGCTGTACTGCAAAATAACTTTGTTGTGTAACTTACTGCACCCTCGTAAACGTTTCGACGGAAGCTGTAAATTTTTATGTGCATATGGGGTACAAGTGGCGAGTTTTGGCGTAAAATCTGAAATTCTCAGACGTATTCTTCGAATAAGCTAGTAAAGAAAAAAGAATTGAAAACTGCCAGCTCGGTATATAAGCAAGTGTAAATTAAAAACGCAGAAGAAGCAGAAAAAT
Source organism: Megastigmus dorsalis (assembly GCA_900490025.1). NCBI lineage: Eukaryota > Metazoa > Arthropoda > Insecta > Hymenoptera > Megastigmidae > Megastigmus > Megastigmus dorsalis. Next base: position 48,997 of record UELU01147089.1, read on the forward strand.
AGAATTTAAATTGGTTCAAACTAATCTTCTAAAATTGAAAATGCCAATAAAAAAACAATTATATATATTTCGATTCTTTAAAAGAAACTTCTCTCATAAATCATCGACATAGAGTTTAGATCTAAAAGAAATTTATTTCGCGATATTCGTAATCTGTTGGGTACTTAACAGACCATCAAAGTCACCTGTAAAATCAATATTTGATAACGTTGGGTATTGGTAAAAACGCATTTGACATTGCCATGCAAGCGTCGTCGAGACTTTTGCCGCTACAATTTAAAAACTCATACTCAGAAAATTTGACACAAATTAAGGTTTTCTCACAGAGAGGTTCATCACTTTATTCTTCTTTTCTTTTTTTTTTATTAGAAAATACAAGGATCGCATATATTGCAAGGGAAGAGAAGTACACTCCTCGGTCGTCATTTTTTTTTTCATTTCCAAATTCCAGATAAAAGTGTGATGTGCGATCGGTAGGATAAAAGGACGATTCGGGATAAGGATAGTTGCGTCAGTTACATCAAAATTTTATTTAGTCTTCCCGTCACAAATGTCATATCTCTCGCTCGCTCCGATGTATATAATAGCGTGTCGCAAATCCTTCGCCACATGATTTAAAATCGGACAAGTACCGCCGCTAATAGAAGGAAAAAACAAAAAGTATGTATATATATTTATGTATAACGTGTATGTATAACCATTATCGAATCGAATCTTGACTTTTTGATGTCACGCCGTCTAAAAGTAACCAACACGCACGCTGTATTTTATCGATCGAGTTCTTAGACTCTCTCTCTCTCGCTCGCTCTCTATCTGTGTGTCTGTGTGGGTGTGCATATATGTATGCCTGTATGCCGTATGTGTCTTTGTTTCTCGCGTTCATAATTTTTTTTTTAATTGACCAAGCAGAATATAATTCTTCTTTGAGTTGAGTCGAACGGGAAAAAATGTTCTCTATCGGCTCGTACGCTTCTTCCTCGTCTCCTTCCTCTCTAGTTTTTTTTTGCTGCTTCCTCTCTAATATAAGCTTTTTACGACCTACAATACGAGTCTTTCGCGCATTATTTTATATGTCCACTTTCGCCCATCCTCTTCTTTTTGTCTCTGTACACATATCTCTCTTCCATTGTTAGTTTTATTTTTTTTACTTTTAGGTCTACGGATATTTATTCAAATAATACAAAAAGATTGTCGAAATTCAAACTCCTACGTCCATCGCTTTTTTGTATTCTTTTTTTTTTATACTTCATCGTAGTTCTCTTTGCGCATCGCAGCCATATATTTTATTACTATCTCATTTTTTTTTGTTTGGTTTGTTTTTATTAGCGTTAAGTTTATTACTAGAATTATCGTAATTACCTATTATCTTCAATTAAACGTCACACGCACGCTCGAGTAAGTTGTCTGGAAAGAACACGTGGAATCCAGACACAATTGTCGCGCTCTTTCTTTTTTAACTATTTATACACCTTATATAGCTTTTCATGTATAATCTTAGTGTTTCTTTGTTTCTTCTTCGATTACTTTTGATTCACGGTCGATCGGGCTTCCAAAAAATAAATCTCAACGCGGCAAAAGTTTTTGTTTTGTTATCTTCATGCGCGATCTTTGTATATTACGTAAGAAGAGGCCGATTTAATTTACTTTTTCCTATATCCGAGTGTTCCGCTGTAATAAAATAGTAGCGATAAAAAAATAACGATATAAATGTCTTGCTCTTTAGATAGCAAGTAACGTCCGTATATCAATTTTTTAATGAGTTTTGAAATATAAAATTGTCTATTGAAATCAAAATATTTATGCTGATAAATATGCTCGAGATTTTGTGTATGTTGTACAATTTCTTTACAAAATATAAAACAACTATTAAGTACTTTATGTGTCTCAAAGAATTTGATTAATTCTCATCTCCTCTGTAAAATTATGACTTTTTCAATCGTAGTAAAAAGTGTCATTGGAAAATCACAGAGATTCGGCCGCTTCTTGAATAGTCCACGTCTATGTTTTTTTTTATCTTAATTGAAATACTGAGCCTCCATTAAACCACTTAATAATCCCTTTTTTGCTTATTTGATGCTCATTCATTATGTTTTCTTCCGTCCTTTTTATGATACACAATTATTCGTATATTTAAAGTCTAGAATTTTGTTATATCTGTTTTCTTCATTTAAACACCATTCGTTAAATTACTTTTGTTTCCCCGTAATACTGCGATTCATATTTCATATTTATTTCTTTTATTGGAACGGACGTCGGCAGGTAGTTCGTTATCGTCACCCAGTCTCGAAAATAATTCTACGTCGCAACATTTCATCTGTCTTTTGATAAACACAACGACTCGAGGCCCTTTTAACGCTTCACTTGAAATATCGCCAACTCAATGGCTCGACATTGTTTTGCACACCTCGTTGCATCTTAAATGTACGATTCTGCTTTTTAAAAAGTATTTTCTTTTCACCTTTATTAATGAAAAAGTAGCAGGATGTTGGAAAAGAGAAGTAATCGCTGCTTTATCACTGCGAATGTTGAAGGAACGAAGAAATGCTTATAACTTATTGAGGAAAGAAATGTTGAATTGACTGAAATATATGTGAAAATTTTATTTTACATTAAACTTTACGAATTACGTTATATTAAGTACTTGATTTTTAAAGAATTATAATTGACTTGTTTTTTTTATATATAAAAAATATATTATTACTATACAAACAGATTCCTTCTGGTTTTAATGCAACGTTTTTAAAGCATATTGTTTTCTAGAGAAAAATATAAATCTTTGTAACAGTATGTTTTTAGAGAAAACGGTTTTACAACAAATAGATTTTTTAATTATTATACTCATAAGAATTTTTTTAAGCATATTTACTACTACTAGATTTTTTATTAATTGTTAAAAATAGAATTAACAATTTTTTCAATCGACTGATGACTTTTTAATTTAGTTAACAAAAATACAGATTCTTATAGGTTTCTTTTTGTAATAAGTGATAACTTCACTTTCCGAATAACTTTTTGTAAATACAACAATTTTTGCATTACCGCGCATATTAAAGATCTGCATATTTCATTCATAAAGGTGAATAAATAATTTAAATTAATAAAATATACAATCGACTCGCCTTAAAACTAAATTCATTTATACAATAATAATACCGATCAGGAATGCGCTTTACAGTTATAAAACTTAACGTGAAAGAAGAGATTTCTAAATATATATGTAATTTTGATTTTTCGTTATTATTATTATGTACATTGTTTACAAAAAGTCTGTAAATTATTTATATAATTTTTGTAAAACAATAATTTACACTATCGAATAAATTGCAGATACTAAAATTCAAGTAGAGTTCGAATAAAAATAATGAACTTGCAAAGCAAACGTTTTCAGAAAAATCTTCGGAAAAGCTTGAAATCCCTTCTTCATCAGTATTCATAGTTTAAAGATACGTGTTTACGTATACACTCTTTTGTTCTCGCATATATTATCCTACATATCAACTCCTACTTACACACTCTTAACATTCTTGAATGAAATTACATTTCAATTGATCATTAGTAATAATTTACTTCAACGTAAATTTAAAAAATCTATATTTTCTGTATTATATTATCGATCATATAATTTTTCCATTGGACAACTTTAGAAATAAGATATTTTTTATTCACAACTCGGGACGGTAAAAATATCGACGTCTCAAATGATGATTTAAAATTAATAATTTCACGGAGAATATAGTTATGGAAAAAACGAATGCTAAAACGTTGTATTTAAATTACACGCGATTCAAGGTTCGTCAATATCAAGTTGACTAAATCACCTTGAAGTAAATTTCCCTTCCAAAATCTCTTCGACCTGCACTGTTAGGTTACACGCTAAATTTCTTAGAGTGGAAAACCTCTCTTTTAGAGTGAAACACTTAGCTTCAATGAACATATTTAACTCTATTTAGAGTTATTTATTCAATCCAAAACTAGAGTAATTGTATCAGTAGAAAAACTCATAAGAAATTAAATGCAACTATAGGTTGGATTTTCACTCTAAATTATTTAGCGTGTACGTCGAACAAACACTCGTTAACCTTTGCTATCAACATCAAATCGTGTCACGTCATATCGGTGGTCGAAATTCTTGGAATATCGCTCTCACTGTAAAAAATCCCCCGAGATCACGCGAAAGCGGGGAACTTGAAATTTTCAAAGCATCTTCCAAACCAATCTCTCGGTCGAAAAACCCTTCGACAAAATTCGCTCCATCGGAGATAAAACCCCCGGAATACAATAGAATTCGCGCTCCCGCAGTGCGTGGCTATAATAGTCTCGGTGCTCGCGCATCTATACAAGATTTTGATTGACTCGATGGTCGTCCTCGCGACCCTACAACAGCGTCAACCTGTTTCGCTGCGCCTCGATGTATACACCCGATCCGCGGGACAAATGAAATCGTCAGGCGGATCGTCATCGTCGTCGTTATACATGGTTAATCGGTAGGGCATCCCGTTCATTCGGGTATGCTCTCGAGGGTCGTCGAGGTCAATCGTCATATGAGGAGACAGAGTTTGTTCCTGTTTTTGCGCTCCGGTATGAGAGCCTTGGTAGCTTTGCCGCCGCCGCCGCCGCCCTGGCCCGAGTTTTGGGTAGCGGTGGTGGTGGGGGTGCCTCCGCCACCTTGGCCCGCGGCCGACGTGTCCTCGGAGTTGCTTCGGGAGTAGAGGGATCTGCTCAGTCGGGTGCGCACGCCCTTGCTCAGGTTGCGGCCGCCCTTGCGCAGCGAGGCGAATCTGCCCAGGGCTGACTTGCTCTCCTGAGCTGGCTGAACACACAATATCAGACCACTTGTTATTCCGATAAACGAAACCAAGTGCTTTTTCACAAATATCAAATGATAGAAAAAATATTTTATAGATGGACGCTAGTCGAGAAAACGTTCAGAATGATTAAATTATCGTTTTCGATCAATTAAGAAGCGCAAGTGAAAATGTCAGGTATGTTCAACAAAAATAAACGCTAGTTTACCACAAAAA
>UELU01147089.1:56766-87641 GCA_900490025.1 Megastigmus dorsalis
AATAAATCACGAAATTAGCCACCCCATATACGCACGATCGATATTAGCCTATACGTCCATTTAAGGTATAAAACTATCGTGAACAAAGAACACTGATCATAGAACAACTAACGTGGTTGAATAGTTCATTTTCAAAATGCTTAGTTATTAATCTTGAAAACTTGCCTAATGTTAGTTATTCTTAATTTCTAATATAGGTCGATTAATCTTTTAAGTTCGCCATTTGATTAAGAAACTTATGCTTTTTTAAGCGAACAATCAAATAATCATCAAAATCAAAATGCAGTTGACAAAAAGTAAAAAGTGCCTTTCAAATGCACATCGATTATGTTTTCGATACCGAAGTAATTTCGCTTGGCTGTAGAAAATATCGGAAATTCATTAAGGAACAAGTCCAGCCGTTATCCTATAGATCGCCACATTCCCGCCGCTAAAGACTGAAAGCTCGCAACGTCAGAGATCAACACTATAAAAATTTCTATACAAACTGGTGCAGTATCGAAAGCGAGCTATCCACTTCTCTTCAACTGCGGAAGTTCTCGGAAAGGCGAATCGATCGAGCAAAAGGCAAGGAAAAAGCATTTGGCGCTTCGGATACACAAGTACAGACACAGACACACATGTGGATGCAGAGACTGGTTATACTCACGTTCCTTCTTCTCCTCGCTCTGCCAGCCGAACTCGCCCTCGTCGATCAGTTCCATGAAGCGATTCTTCTTCTTGAAGTAGACGGCGAGATCGGTGGAGAGTATGGCATTCTCCACGACCCTCATCACTCTTCTGTAATCCTCCATCATGAGATTCTGAAAAATATTATTGCTATCGGAGTTCAGGATCATGACGCACTGGTCGAAGTGGTGGTGCTCCATCGTGCTGGTCGAGTAGAGGATGGCCAGGGGCGACTCTGTCTTGGTCTGGAAGGCGTTGTTGGTACCCCGATGGTCGAGGTCGTGGCAGAGACAGGCGACCAGCAGGCCTAGGATCTCGATGTCCGTCATGAATTGTTCCATCTTGCCCGTCTTCAGCATTGCGAACATCGTCTGGGCGACGTTCAGCGCGTGCCTCCAGTTGTGGTATTTTACCGGCCTAACGTTCGGGGGTATAGCGATCTTAGTTATTTTTTCTTGGCAGTTTTAGATTGTGGAGGTTCTGGGGTTCTTTTGATACTCTTTAACTGTATTTGCTATACTGCGAGTCTTATACTTTAAAAAATCTTTTGTAGCAAGTCTGTATCAACTGATTGACTTACATGCTTAGATTTATTTCTGTCCCCCGACTATAGTAATAACAAAGACTGACTGATATATGCTATTGATAGTACCATTGCTCTGTATATAATTGAACATGTATCGATTTCTTATCTCATATATGGCTTCTTTTCTTATTCTCCTTTTTATATATCATCTTTATACTTCTAGTTCAAGAAAAAGTATTTCCAACACTGAACATTCTCATTCATCTATTGAAATCGCACAAGAGCGCAGTTCACAGTGAACGAAATGAACGAGGAAAAATTCAAATACGGAAAAGGTGCTTCGCATCCCCTACCTGTAGTTCTTCTTGACGCTGAGTATCCACCTGCAGAGCACATCGTAGGGTATGTGGAACTTGTTGATGAGGTCGCAGGTCTTGAACATGCCAACGGTGGCCTTGCACGTCTCCTCGTCCGTCAGGTCGAAGTCGATGAAGGTGAAGCTGTAGAGATTGTACTTATCGGCGGTTTGGATGTCGTCGGACATGAGCTTGAGGGCGTCGTCGTTGTTGGCTGTCGCGTGGTAGCTGAGACACTCGAGCGCCACCTTCTGCTTGGCCATCAGTTTGCAGGCGGACTCGTACATCTGAGTGTTGTGGATACCGAGACCGCAGAATATAGCGAAGGCCTCGAATATCGTGACGTCCGAGTCGGTGAAGGAGAAGCCGTTGTCCTTGTTGATCAGCTGAGCGACGCCGATCACCGATCGCTGACCGTTCACTATCGGCATGCAGAGGATGCTGCGCGTTGGCTCCGTGCCCACCTGTCGATCAGATTCGGTCTGCAATCAGTGACTGAGCATGCAGCTGTCGGACGCAAGCCACTTTGCCAGTCTCTCAATTTGAATCAGTGAATGTTATGATGTAATTCTGAAGCGGTCCAAGGGAATTTCGAAAGCAAGAGAAATGCTTCGTTTGTTCAAGTTCAGAGAGTTGGGATTTGAGTGGAGATAGCCTGAATGTGAAAGCACTCGAAGGACGTTGGCGAGCTTACTTGGAAAACTTGTCGCTTGGACCAGGTGGCCACATCTCCAATGTTAAGGATCTGTCCGGTCGCCGCGACGTAACGCGCTATCTGACCCAGAGGACTCGTGAGGTTACCACTCGTTGGTCGGTAGATCTTTGCCTCCTGTGTCCCATTCTCCATCTCGAATACCATCGTGAACTTGCTGCTCTCACCCGCCTTCGGTGATGCGGTCAAATTTGAAATCAAATTTAATTGCTCTTTCGAACAGCTCGGCTAAATTTGGATCGTTTAAGGTTTTCTTTAAGCTAAATTGAACTTTTCTTTTTGTAAATTACATTGCTTTCAGCGTGTACAGAGTTTTCGTTGAAAATATTTTAGTCATATGTTTCGAAGAAAAACTATATGAATGCTTGGAAAATTTTTGAATCTTTGAGATTAAGTTGGGTTTTGTACGCAAAAACAATGTGTACATCTAGGCACATAATACATAAATAACAGTACGAACAAGGTAATTATGCTAGAAATTATAGTTTTTCTGTGTACATACAATTAAACATTTGGTTAAAAACTTACGTGCTGTTGTAAGATGTCCTCCATATCGATATTGTTACTCTAAAAGTCACAATAAATTCAATTCACATTATTTTTTATACGAAACGCATTACCTTGCGAAGTAAAATTTAGTTTAAGACTCACTTCTCTCCTCGAAAGAGGCTTCCTTGATTCCTGAATGGACTTTCCTGGCCTCTCGACTATTTTCTCCAAGTGTCCCTGCGTCACAATCAAATTTATAGAATATTAAAATCTTCATTGCCTTCGTTACCCGTGGCTCGATCGAACAGCGATAAAAGTAAAGAATTTAATGATATATAATTCAATTTTATGGATTATTCGGTTCTTTTTAAAATTTAACGCTACCATTGAGTTTCCAATTTCGCTTAATTATTTCGTCCTACAGCTTTAAAGCCATAATTATCCAATCAGAAAATCAAATTGCAGATTTCACGACACAAATCTTCAAGAAATTAGTTTAATCAATTGCCGACTATTTCTTTTATAGTCTCAAATTTAATTTTCATTATTCTTTGACTGCACTGTATTAAATGCGTTCAGAAATTCCGAACGACAAGTTGTAAAGCTCGCGTACCTATGCAAAACAAGAAATGTAAAGAAGTGAATCGCGTGTAATTACCGCTTCGCCGCAGTCCAGGTCGAGCAGATAAACGGCACACCTCTCGCACTTGAGCAGCTCCTTGGCCTCGGTCATGATTTTCGTCACGAGACATTCGAGATTGTTCTGCTCCTCGAATATGTTGCGCGCGAGATTCAGGAGGATTTGATTTCTACGGTACTCGAGTACCGAGAGCTCGAAGAGCTGGGCATTTTGTATGCCGATGCCGCAGAAAGTTAGGTAACGCTGGAACACCTCGACGTCGCGCTCGGTGAACTCGTTGCTGCCGTTGGTCTTGTTGATGATCTGGGCTACGCCTATGACGTCGCCCTCGTAATTGCAGATCGGCATCGATAGGATCAGGGTGGTTTTGTAGCCCGTGCGCATGTCGATCGCACTGTTGAAACGTGGATCCTAAAATGTGGGTTAAGCCGGCCTGTGATTTATCATTCTCGCTTTTTGATTTTATGATGCGAGCTTTTGGAACGATTTTCCTTTTTTTTTTTCAATCTGATCAGTGTGTTTTGATAGCAAGTATGCTTTTTTTATTGACTGATATAAAAATATATTTTTACGGATATAATGGTCTCTCATACCGACTGCAGTCATGGAAATGTAAATATTAATGTATAAATCCTAATTAACTCGATATGAATATTAAATATGTGCCATTGCTGAAAGCCAACAAAATTATTTCTGATGCAAGTAATTTGAGTTCTAAGAAAACTGACATTTAAAATACGTAGAAGAAGATGTAATTTAATATGTTAATATTGGAATTTAATATGTGTTCACCACTATAGGATTTACTTATGTAAATATTATCTGGTTCAATAAATATGAAATATGAATATTTCAACAATTTTCAGTCCCTTAAAAAGTAAATTCTTGTTAAATAAAGGTTTCAGTGCATGGTTTTATTCATCTGTTCTAAAAAAAATTGTTATGCTGAGAAATTCTCTTTTATTCCCTCCGGCAGAATATATTTTAAAAGTATCTCATCTGAAAAGCAAAGTTAAATTATAGTTCGATGCATTTATGATTAAAAACACTTTCTGATTCTACAAACGAATTCATTTATTGTAAAATATACACGAATTGTTTTATTTTTAGTCGTAAAAAATGAAAAATTGTTATATCGTACCGCAGGGTTTTTATTTTATGGGAGTAGCAAGTTGCACGGAGACTTTATTGCTTTAATTGTTTCTGAAGAATATGACAGTCGGAAAGAGTGCATTTACTGTTGACTGACTCTATCATGTATTCTTCCACTGATTTAAATATGCGTGCATTACTTTCATTTTTATTACCCCTTTTATGTCGTGCATTATGTAGCGCAAAGAGAAGACGTATCTATTTAGCATAAGAAATTTCTGTTTAAAACGCGTATTTTTTTCTGGTTATACTTTATGACCGAGTGCAGCTTTTATTTTTACATATTCGTAGGAGTTTTTTTATGTCCTTCGTACGTGGATAACAATGGTAGTCAATTTGAAAGCTTGAGGAAAGCAATGATTATATTTTTCAAGCTTATCCTATAATAAATCTTTTCGTTTTAGCATTTAATTCTCATCTGAATAAACCGTATTTCATGCACGTTTTAATCATTCTTAAGCCCAAAATAAAACGTATTTTTAATAAAATTCAAAGAATGCTAAATGTGTAAAATTAAAAAAAAAGAAATCAATTATATTGCATCACCCTAAATTGATTTCGTTTTAAACGAATAAAATTAATTCGAAAGTAACTAAGTGCGCTTGAAAGCTTTCCTCATCCTCTGTCCTCTTCTGTACTCTTAGTTTACCTCCCTCCTTTTTTTTTAATGGGATTAACTTCGTTAAGGCATTTCTATGCTCTGTTTAACGCGAGTTTTAGCGACGCGCGAAGAATGAGATCGAGCTTAAGATTAAGATTGGTATTTATAGTTGAATTCCAAGACGAAGAGTGCGACTTGTGTACTTGGACTTTTTTTTGTCCATTTAGCGCGTACACTCAATATGATTTTCATTCTGCACTTGATACTTTACGAATCGCGTTAATTAAATCAGAATCTTTGAAATAAATAGATTAGCTGCAATTAAGCGGGGGGAAGTACATGCGCTGGCTATAAATTAAATCGTGATAAAAGAGGCTCGCGCAAATTATAGAGTAATCTCGCGAAGTTTGTTATAAGCTTTTCTTATCTTTGTAATTACTAATGGACTTTCTTTGTCGGACGTATAATAACTTTATATAGTCTATTCTTCTGCGCTTTCCCTATTTTAATTTCTAATTTGAGTGCGAGATTGTACAAGTATAGAGCGAATCCAATTTTCTTATTTCTCATCTGCACAGGAATTGAGATTCGATATTGCATTTAGTTCCGTTTTCGTCAAAGTGTATAACAGATAGCATTTGAGTATCTCCTTACATTCTGCGCGTTTTTCACAAAACAAAATTAGCTATAAGAAAGGCGAGGTGGAAATTAATGTTCCAAGATCCGTCAAAGATAAAGTAACTCGTATTCACGGGGAAATGCGCGCTTTATCAGGGTAATTTTTCATGCTGCTGCTGCTGCTGGTGCACAACTCCGCGTGTATAGCGGCTATGCGCGCGAGCCATACGAAACCATTTGAAATCAAAGCTCTCCTCCAATTCCCTTCAGCACATAGTTGCCCCGTCGATAAACAATACTGCAGAATTCGCGCGAGAGAGAAAGAGGGAGAGAGAGAGAGAGAGAGAACGCAATATCGAGCGCGCAATATTCCACATCAAACATCCATCATGCAAAATCCAATATATCTCGCCTGTGCCGTGTACGGAAGCTCGTGTAAAGCTCGTCAAGGGAACGAGAAACGATCGAAATGTTCTCCCTCGTCGTCGTGTCTCGCCGATACATATAAAAAGCGATGCACTTGCAGACATTTTTCTTCGCGCCGGAGTGTCGATGATTGCAGCAAATGAATTTGCAAGTGCGCGACGATGGACGAGGAGCGAGTACAGGAATATCGCATAGGATACGTTCGCGTATACAGTTCTGATTTATTTCATTGTAATGAAAATTAATGCGAATCGATACTGACTAACGGGGGAATAAAAGGTGGAGGTAACGAGCTTTAATTTACGAGGCGCTTAATGCCACCGTCCCTAAGCTGCGATTCTAATTTAAGCGCTGCTCTAGACCTCCTTGATTTTCTCTAATTTAATGCAAGCAGCGAATATAACGAGTGGTAAAAGTGCATAAAATTCATAGTTCAAAAGTCGGATATTCATTATTTGTACGTTCGTTTAGGAACAATGGCTTCGTATAAAACGCCGCGGCGCGACTCACTTATCCGATGCTGTGCACTGCACATACACACACACACACACACACAGCGACAAAACCCTCCGAACTTTTCCAATTAATAATGAATTTGCACCGGCGAACTTTTCCCTCGACAAAGGAAAGTTATTTTTGAAATATTTCGTATCGCTCGCGCGCGACGCGCCAAAGTGACAAATGGGACATCCGTCCGTGAATGTATAACCTTTCACGCAGCTACCTGATGCAGATAAATCGGCGCGTATACCTGCTTCCTTAGCACACGGGGGAAATGTGTAGACTAGGTCAATTCTATACAAGTAGATACGGAGTCGGGTATAATGAGACAGTGATTTAAGCGCCACGTCTCAATTAATCATTCGTCCGCTTTATCCTAGTCATAGGCCGTGTCTTCTCTTGGATATGCAACAAATGGTATATTCATAACGGTTGGTATTAGCGGAGCGATAGAAGCACGCACCTCGTAGGCGTCCTTGATGTTGATGGTCTGCTTGCTCTTGGCAACGTAGCCGGCGATCCCGACGCCGAAGGGTATCTTGATCTCCTCGCTCCTGGCGCGCTGCACGGCCTCCTCGAACTCCGTGTCCTGCGTCACGTCGAACAGCTTGGCCACGAGGTAGCGATCCTCGAGCGGACCCTTGGCCAGGAATAGGCTGCCCCGGTCGGCGTGGGTCAGCAGGCCCACGTTCACCAGGATCTTGTGGCAGAGTACGTTGATGTCGAGCTCGTTCGCCACGTCGCGTATCAGCTCCATGAACAGGTCGCTCTCGTCCAGCCTGTTTAGCTCTTCTCGCCGGCCCAACAGTGTACTCGATGACCTAAAGCCCGGGACACAGTTGCGGACATTCAACAGTGTCGTTATTATTTCATTGATTTAGGGAATATGAAAATCCGGCTTTTTACTAATCTACGTTCTCTAACTTCAATGCAACGATATATGTAAATTATTCCCGGAATGGCAAATGTTATCAAACGATATAAATGTCTGGATTGCAAAGTAAGAACAATTTTATGAAAAGAATCAGCTGCCCAGCCGAAATTGGTAGAAGCAGAAGTTCCGTATATGATCAAAAATTCATATCTAAACACATACTAGGCATATCTCAGTTTTCTTTATGGTCAATACAGCGGATTCTTTTTGCAAAAAGTTTCTTATTCTGTAGTCTAGTTTACTAACATTTTGTAAAATTAAGAAATTGGCTCCTTAATCCTAGTCACTCAAATTAAATCCTTAATGCGGTAAATTTTCTTTTATAAAGCAGCTTGGTTAAATATAATTGAAGAGCTAAAATATTATTGTGAAAAAACCATACATTTTACGTTATACAGATTGAAGAAGCGTTACAAGCTTAGCAAAACAACATCAATACGTTGACGCGAATTCCACGTGTCGAATTTTAAGAATAATCCTGAATCAACATAGATTACATTCGAGCTGACCTAACATTTATTCGGCCTTTAGGATAATCTTGCAGGAATATACGCCCGCTGCCCTTATGAAAATGTTTTCACGACTCGTTTTTTCCATTCATTTCCGTAAGCATTACCGACGTTGCAATGAAGCGTACCGTTAAATGTCTGCATTTGTATATTTAACTCAAATGTACATATCGTTGTATTCATTTATTTATTTATAAACGCGAAAATATGAAATTTTTCAAAAATATAAAATTTCAACATTACCAATGCTTGTAAGAAAAGTACACAATGTTGTTACTGAAATACAGATGTGTCATTCGGTAAAGGCGAATAAAAATCGGAGATATAATGTGGCTGAATCTCGCATATAGATCGATCGAATCGTTCCGTCATCGTGGTCTTCCCCGCGCGTTCAACGCAATTCAAAACTGCAAAATCAAGCTTAAAGAGCGAGGGAAATCTCTACCACGTCCGCAGGAATCCCCGCTATAACGTCGGCGTGGGGTAACGTGAAAAACACTTTCTCCGTCAATAAAAGAGACTGACGGTCGAGGGGGGCGGACTCGAAGCCTTGGCTCTCCGGAGCGATTTGCGCGGTGCCGGAGAAAATTGAGAGAGAGAGAGAGAGAGAGAGAGAAAGAGAGCGCTGAGGCCTACGAAAAGAGCGTATAGGCATGCCGAGGGGGGGAGCGGAACCTATACGCGTGGAGTGATATCGAAAATGTATTATTTGGGATGGAGGGATTCAGTTGGCCTTCCCTCCCCTCCCTTCTACCCCTTGGATTTATTCGCCCGAAAAACGACAACGAGCTGCCGGGCCAGAGCTGCTACACTTTTGTATTTTGACTGGGTGAAATTCGATGACGCGGCTCTGGTGGCCACCACTGCGTTGTTTTCGTTTTTTTGGTTGTTCGCGCACTCGAACTAAATTGCGCGTTGGATTCTTGAAAATATTTGCGCGATTACCGCATTGTTTGTCGATTGGGGGGGATTATCGACGAGTGGCTCGATAAGAGGAAGCAGGAGGGAGAAAACATTTTTCCCATCACGAAAATTATTGCATGCGCGCGCGCGTGTATTTTGACGAAATAACTCGATTTTCGGGGAATTTCTATTTCCGTTTGTATTTTTTTTTGTTCCTTGCTCGTGGATAAATTCGCTGTTATGAAGCCAGATGATTGAATTCCTTTTAGACGGTCGCTTCTTTTTCGAAAAATAATTGATATCGCTGGCTGATAATTCCGTCTCTCTCTCTCTCTCTCTCGATATGTTTGTCGAAAAACGCGGAGCAGCCCTACTTTTGGCAATTTAAAAAAAGTGCTCGCCAACGTAGGTGGATTATTAAGTTATAGGCTTTCATTAGATTAACTTTGAAATAAAGTCAATGTTATAAAGCGTTCTATTTTCCTCGACTGGGCCATCTGCTGGCGTACTACGTGTGTGTACACGGGGAATTTCGATAACACGACTATCGATAGCCTGAATTTTTCATTCAATTATAAACGAATTACCGTTTGTTTCTCGTCGTTTCAAAGGAGAGAGTGTGTGAGAGAGAGAGAGAGAGAGAGAGAGAGAGAGAGAGAGAGAGAGAGAGTAGAGAAAATCTAATTCGAGCTTCCGGTGCTCTGCTGGCACGCGCGACGCAATTTTTGTCAAATCACTCCATCTCCGGTACTCCATTCAGTATCCTGTACGTCGAAAGGATTGTATTATTCGAGCATTGATCGGTGGCGAAGTAAAAGTCGATACCGAGCCGTTTGGTATAGCTGGTGCATGCGTATAGGAGAGGTGAGAAAAGGAGCTGTGAGGTGCGATCATCTCTATTATAGATTTCGGGTTCACCTGCTGGGACTGCGGCTGCGCTTGATGGGCGAGTTGGAGGCGAGCCAGGACTGGAATAGGTCCGAGGTGATGCTGTTGCGCTTGCTGCGGCTCAGTGCGTTCTCCTCGTGGTGTAGACTCGACGACGAGTACTTCGGCTCGAGGCAGGAGCTCTGCAGTCTTAGCTTCAGCTCGGGACTAGCCTTCTCGCGGATCCACGACTCCGCAAGCGCTGGATTAGCTTCCAGGTATCTGTCGTAGCGAAAGTCACAGAGATCATTAGGTGGATCGTTCGAATGAATTCGTTGTTCGTGGAAATTGTGCAATTTGGTCGAGGAGAAATTAAGCCGCGACATCGCGCACAGCGCAGTAAAGGGTTATTGTATATGCTTTTATTTTAATGCGGCGCGTGTATGTTTGTGCATTAAAATGTCACCGATCGTTATCCATGCATGCGCGTATTTCAATGTAATGCGATATTATTACAGGGATATTCTGCGTATAAATCGTAACTGCAAATGGGCTACTGCGCGGTTTTCGAGCACATCCACGGTACGGAGCGTATCTCGTTTCCAAACCCATAACGCTGTAGTCACGGCTCACAATTAATCACCCTGATACGAATATTATAGAAATGATGTGGCTTTAGGAGAGTGTTTTAAAAATAGTTTGGACCGACCTGCCGATCTTTTCCATGGCTATGTCGTCGGTGTCCTGTATGGACGTCTCCTGACAGGAGAGCCTCTTGACCCGAGTGATCCTGGCGGCGATGTCGGGCGCATCGTCGTCAACTGCCGCCTCCTCCGCTTCCGGCCTCTCAGTCTTAATGCCCGAGTTCGAGGGTACTTTTGATTCTTCCTCCTTCTCGTCGTTCCCCTCCGACAGCGTCTCGCAGTCGTCCTGCACCAGGAGAAGGAGGGACGTGGAGGAGCTCTGCTGCAGCGAGCATTGCTCCTTGCGCTCCGACGACAGTTTCGAGGACGTTGGCATGGCCGAGATCTTCATCGTTTCCGTGCTCTGGAGATTGTTGTTGTCGGGGCTCTGTTGCTTTCAACACGCACGCGTTTTGTTATTTTTTTAGATAATCTAGTTTGGCGATGCGATCGTTCGCGTGGGAGGGTGAAGGCCTTCGGAGAATTGGTTGTCTTAAGTTATTGTTGGCTTCGCGGAAAGCGTTCTCTCGCAAATTGTCGGGCGTGTGCTCGGACGCAAAAGTATGGATTTATAATTATGCGGAGCTACACTTTTCATTTGGTTGAATGTACAGTTCTGCCATGCGATATTTTTATGCTTATAATTCGACAAAAAATGTAATAACGATAACTATGTATTTATTATACCGATCCGTACATGTCAATTGGTAAAAGTCACTTTAACAGTTACTATAAAATCGGTACAAAACGTATCCCTCTAAAAGTTTTATAGGAGAAATTAATTTTTTCTTTCCAGCTCAGAGAAGATTATAAAAGTCGACTTCCGCACTCTTAAAATTTAATGTCGGCGAAAATTAAAGCTTAATTTAAAAATAGAGTCGTGGCATTTTTCATTTCCAGGAGCGTCCAAGAAGCGCCGTTCTTAAGCGACCCAAAGTTCCGAGCGCTTGTACCAGTTTTTTTTTTGCACGCGAAAGAAAATCACCGCAGTTAAATTCGTTGAAAGTGAAAAAGTATTTCAAGTTGAATAAAAAATTTGGCTCTTAAAACTTTAAAAGAGCTTCCACCGTTCGAGCTTATGAATTAAGATTCGCAAGTAGATCAATGCCGGGTATCGCAAGACGCGACGCTGTCTGACACGTACAAACTACCGAGATATAGTTCAATACCTTTTATAGGGATCAAAAGAATCGCTCGGAAACACGTTCAGCGATCAAAAATGCAAAGGAGCTCTCTCGCGCGGGCGGAGAGAACAATATCGGAAAAACGGCAGTGAAAGAGAGGAAAGAATAAAAGAAAAAGAAAAAGAAAAAGAAAAAGAAGAAAAGGGTAAAAAATCACCTCATCCATCGCCGGCGCCGATTCCTCGTCCAGCTCGTCCCCGGCCTCCATATCATCTGCTTTCGCAATCTCTCGCCATCGGGTCCTCCAATCGACGTCCGCTCGTCAGTCGCGGCCTCTCGCGCGCCGGCTTCGAAATTTCCAAAATTTCTCTACCTTTGTCCTGATATTCTCTGCGCTGCTGATCCTCTCTCTCTCTCTCTCTCTCTCTCTCTGTCTCTGTCCTCTTCTCTCCTGTCCTCTACTGCCTCTCTAAAGCAGGATCGCTTTACGCTGCTGCTGTTGGTCCTCGGCGGCGGCAGCGTTGGCCCACCGCCATTGTTCCTTCCTCTTCATTATTCAGCCCGCCACCCAACAGCTGCGCCAGTCTGCAACGAGAAAGAAAGCCAAACGTTCTATTTCTATTTTATTATAGATACATATAGATAACGGTGTTTTTCTCTCTCTCTCTCTCTCTTTTGATCTTCGCGCTTCCGCATTCGTGTCTCGTTAGAGCTGCACACACCCATTTTTCCCCCATTGGCGATTCCTTTGTTCCCTCGCTGAATCGGATACTGTATTAGAGCGCGTATATAGGCATTGTCGAAGATATAAAGTTTTGCTCGCGCGCACGGGCGCAAGAAAGCCCGGGGATAATTGGTAATTATCGTGTGTTACGAGCTCCTATTATACGTATGCGCTTGTACAAAAGCTGTATATGTATGGGGTGGGGCTTGAAAATGTCCCATAGCAAGGCTGATTTCGTGATAATGCGCCAATAAGGGGAATCAATTTTGAATTCCGAAATGATTAGCGTCCGATTATTATTAATACATCACGTTCGTGTAAAAGCTCAGGCCGCGGGGGCTTTGCGCGGCTGTAATGGGGGATGTATCTTGTATGTCGTATACATTTCGTGATTTATTCGACGAAGGGTCGGTCTCCCGCGCCCACCTGCAGCTAAGCTTGGATTTTGATAAAATGTTTGACGGATTGATGGGTGCTTTCGGCGACGTTATTATTATATCTCAAAGTTAATGCATCCTATCTTTATTCATCACTTAATCCATCGTGGATAATCAATTAATATATATTTCCCTATATAAAAAAGTGATGACCGGATGTTGTGAAGCCAAGATAATAATCGTTATGTGATTGGCTCATGTAGTACGCATGCGTCCAAGTCAAGAAGTCTTCTATATTAGGGCACGCAACGCGCCCTGTTCAAACTCTAGTATTCAGAAAAAGTATATTTTCATACTTTCAACTCATTGTTGACGCTTTTGTTTAGAATTCTTTTATAATCGTTGCAGGTAACGAAGCTCTTATATTGCGTTTTATTGTAATTTCAGGGAACTTATCAAGTGACCAAGGAAATAAATTGGCGAGAGAAGCGAAACAGTGATCTTATTATCTAGAGGAGCTTGAGTCTAACCTAATTGCAGCTCTGCATTATTAATTTATCGGATACGATTAGCATTATTTTGGTATTGACTTGGTAATCCTCTTTTGCAACTTTCGTTTCTAATTAGTTCATTCTTAATTACTCCAAGTGAGCAATATAGAAAATAAAGAAATAAATAAATAAATAAATAAGTATTAATAAACGGTACAATTCATTTTGAAAATACGGATTTTCCATCCATCGAGCAATGATTTACGGTGGCGCATCATCCAAATTTTCATTCCGAAACTCCCCCGAAGAATGTCTTACGTCTCATTCCGCATTCCAAGTCAGAGCGACGGCAGTATAAGAGCGCCAGATTTATACCTTAATTTGTCGTCGTCGGCCAATTTCTTCGCCAACTATTTTTCTTCCCTTAAGCGATCGATCCTCCGGCATTAGTCAATAGAGAGAAAGGAAAAAAAAAACTGTCGTAATGGCGCGCGAAGCCGTTCTATGGTAAAAGGATGGATCTTCCTAATGGAAAGTTTGCAAAGGGGGAAAGGAGGGGGCGTTATTCAGCTCTCCCACTCCCAGCGCTCCTCCCAATTTTCCGCGTATTGATGAAACGAAATCAGAAACTACTTTGGTACTGTAAGTCGAGACATTCGGAGGGGCAGAGCGATAGAGAGATAGAGAGGGGTTTGCGCTCTCGCATCGATGCCAGGGCTAATAGGATTGAAATTCGGAAATGAGCTTGCGGCTTTCCGCTTAGTGTCTGAGGGAGAGAGACAAAGAGAGCGCAAGAGGTTATGCCCCCCGGGGCACGCGTTTCTGCATGTGCCTTGGATTATTTCGGATGTGACGTATGCGAGTGTCTGAGGAAGTGGGAGATCGGTCTTGAAAACGTGCCAGTCATTCGCCTGGAGTGAGATGTTGTTCGGTTCGAGTGGATTATATATATGCTGGATGTTGAACGTCAAAGATTGTCACCCTTATATATTTTTATCAAACTGATGGGCGATTTGAATTGTTTGGTTCATACGTGGGTTAGGCTGGTAAAGTGAATCGTTCGAAAAATAATGCCTTGGATCAAGCTCATAGAGTTTACTTGCGATGGCTATATAAGGTATACGAAAACTCATCGAAGCTGAGTAGCTTGAGTAAATTGACTATATTCTTGCATCTCATATTCTGCTCCGTTCATTGTCATCGTCCAACATTCGCGGCATTAATAAGAAAAAAGAAAAAAAATGAAACTATGCGTCAACGCCGAAAACTCTACATTATAACCAAGCAATTAATAACATCTCAAATATCTCAGTGAAAAAGCTCGTAGAAATTCCCCGGGTGAAATTCCAGCAGGAATTTCTCGAGGAAATTTGCTCGCGAGCGCAGCGACAATCTTGAGAATGCACACGCCGCACTTAAACGATTACATTAATTAATTAGTTTAGCCACGGATACTAAGCCACCTTTCATAACGTGCACCGATGGCTACATAAAAGTATTCATGTAAAAAAAAAAACGAAAAGTAAATAATTTATCGGACGTTTAAGCAACCACCACGCGCGGAGCTTAAAAGTACTCGTAGGAGCTGCGAGTCAATGATACCAGTACGTGACGAGCGATGCACTCACGTTTCGATCACGAGACATACACACAGACACACACACACACACACACAGATACCGAGAGACTCACACACAATCGGGTCCGCACTTGATTGCATTCGCCGGGTTTAATCGCGCTTTGATCGCTCGACTGCGCGACTTTTAATGGGATTCGTTTTTATCCCTCCCTTCCTCCCTCTCTCTTTCTCTCTCTCAAGAATTTCTGTTTCGCGAAACTCAGCCTGCTGCTGCTGCTGCTGCTCTCTTTTTTTTTGCTCTCGCACACAGTCGAGGGTGCAATTAAAGTTTGATCGAGGCTATTTCCGAAGCTAGCAATGAATTCGGCGAAATTAAATTTTTAAAGGCCGCAAGGAGGTAAAACGAAGCGGCGGCAACGGTACAAAGAAGATACTTAGTAGAGGGTGAAAATTTCGCGCTGCCGTAAGAGAGAGAGAGAGAGAGAGAGAGCGAGAGAGTAGTATAGCTTTCGTTGGCTTTTGTAATCGTGGCGTAAGGGAACATTCGGCCGTAGAACAAATGTTAATTATACTTGTTTTGCGCTCGCGCGGTAGTGGAGTTGGAGTCGGCGCGCTTTTGCACGTGAATAAGTAAAATTCATTCTACTTGTTAAGTAGAACGAGCCCCGGTATAGCGAGACCATGCGAATCGCGCGCCTCGTAATGGCTTTCTTTTGTGTTCAACCATTCGATTCGTTCGTGCGCGCGCGCGGCTCTTTCGTTTTTGTAGGCCGTGTGTGCGTGTTACTTTTTTTTTTCTTTTTTCTTTTTTTCTAATTTTCTCGGATGGAAAAGAAAAGTTCGATACACGCGACGAGGTATAGAATCGATCGCCAACTGGCTGCAAGAAAGTCAGCGGCGACGTTTATAATCTCTGATCGTGGTGACTGCTTTCCGTTCAGAGAGCGGATCGGCGTGAAATATTACCTATTAAATCAATTTCTCGGCAAAGAGAAAGCCGTTAAAGTAGAGGAGTGAGAAAGAAAGAGAATCGCGGAGACGCCAGAGGAGAAAAATAAAGCCGAGCGGAGTCGCGGCGGAGCCTGTCGTCGTTGGCTAAAGTAAATTTTTCCACCTACCTATAAAACAAAACGCGACCTTACCAGACGCGCGAGTATAATAAAGTTTCGCTGCTCCTCCCGGAACTTTAAATCACGATCGGTAGGAAACGTATCGCTCGGGTTTTTGGCTGCTTCGAGTACGTACCAATACGTCGATGCTCGAATTTATACATACGCAGACCGAACAATGTGCGCTTGAAACAATAGCGTAGAATCCAGCCAAAAGTAAATCAAGAATTTGAATATATGAATAGGGAAAAAATTGTTGTCGATGGAAAATACAAAAGAAAAAAAAAGCGTCGCGGAAAAGTTAACATTCGCATTTAGTGATCTCCGGAATATTCCACTCTAGTACGTATTAATTGCATAACCCCTAGCAGACGAACACAGTGACTTTTAAAGCGACGTTTCAAAAGTGTATGAGAGAAGAACGAGGCAGCAGGTGTGTTTGAGGAGGGGGGGGGGGGGGGGTAGTTGTAATCGTCGCTGTATATCGCATTAAAACCCCTTCGCGAGTGACGCGAAAATAACGGAATGGGCATACAAGAGCTGTGGGGGCATGAGAGAGAGAGAGAGAGAGAGAGAGAGAGATGTAGTGCATAATTAGTCGACGTGCCTGTGACTAATGCAGTGTCATTAACATTAGCGGCATAACGAGGCGAGGGGGGAGGGGAAGAGAAAGCGCTCCGACTTTCTGGGACATCTTTCGCATCTCTCCAGCGTAATTACTTGTATAATTCAGAGAGAGAGAGAGAGAGAGAGAGAGGCTCGTTGTATAGCTCGGGAGAGAGAAAAAGGGGCTCGACTAGTTTTCTTAAATTGTCGCTGCTGCTGCTGCTGCTGCTGCTGCTGCTACTGCAGCCGCGTAAAAAGGTGGATGACGACGAAGCCCTAGCCCGAGTGTACTTACGGTTTCGCGCTCTTAAATTGTTGAGCGCGTCTTTAAAGTGTTGAGCTGCTACTGCTGCTGCTGCGCCTGAGAGATTATGCCCTCAATATTTTAACATAGTCCAACAGCGCGGGACTTTTTATTTTCTCAGGCTACTCAGACCGGTGTAATAAGATTTTCGTGGTGTTGCGATGGCTGATATGTAACAGCGACGGTGCGATATATTTTGAATTTTCAACTGAATGCAGTTCTGCAGGTCAGTGATAATATAAAATATTTCCTTTAAAAAACTTGTTTGCGTATTTATAGGAAGTAGGCATAAGAAAAGACATAGACCGTGAATTCAAATGGAAAAAAAAGGAAACATCCTATCGTGCTGGTGTAAACATTAGCAACGCCGGCAAAAGGTTAGCCAAGCAGTGCAGTGGCTTTTATCGGTGCATATTCATCTATAGAGAATGAGAACCTGGGTAAGGTTTATACCCTTGAGCGATGGCTCGTATACAGCATACACAGTTTTTCTCTCTTTCTCACTCTCTCTCTCTCCCTCCTTTAAATTGCACGATTTTTCAAAGTGTTCCGTAGAAGAAAGAAAGCGCAGATTGAAAGCTTCGACGTCTATTGACGGAAAGTATTACCGAAAATTGGAAGTCTCTCGAGCGATTGTTTATATCCTCTCGCCTATTGTGCATTACGTTCTTCCCCCCCCCTCTCTCTCTCTTTGTTTGTTCGAATACGCTCCGAGCAGCCGATTGTTAAAGAGATAAGCGACACTTTTTTTTCGGGGCCTCGAGGAAGTGCTTTTTCCTCCTAGCTTTTTTCGCTTTCTCTCTCTTTGTGTATTTGGATTACTGTGGCTGTGCGCGCCTCGAGCTATACAGCGTAGTTTTATGGCAATCGTTGAGTTTTACGAATTCCATCGGCACCTCGTGACTCTCTTTCTGCGCGAATATTGCTATTTTACTAGGTGGCGATAAAACGCTTTATGCTAATGAATGGCTGGAATGGGCTGTTGGGAGGGCGATGTTGTTTCAAAGGAAAGAATGTTAATGATTTTATCGACAATGTGGGAGTGGCTTATCTCGTCTGCATATTGGATAATGTAGAAATAAGTGTAATTCAATGAATTAGGCTTGAACTACTTTCGAAGGTAATCTATTTTTTGTTAGGAAAAATGTCATGAATTTTTAAAAGAAATAAAGTCATTAAGCTTCATCAAGATTAATTACTATAATTCATTAAAAAAAGGATTATCTTACACTGGATAATATTTAGTTTTTTTTTATATGGGGCATAATTGTCATGAGTTTATTAATGATGCAGGGTAAGACCTCCTTTTTCAAAATAAAATATGTAACGTTGTTTCCATGGCTCTTTGTTTGTTTGCGGCAAATAAAAAAAATGACTTTAAACTTGATTAACGAAATAAAAGCTGATTCCGATGATTTCTATATGAATGCCGAGCATAATTATCGAAAATAAAGAATATCTACGTATATCCGAGCCGAATTCATTCCTCCTCGTAAACAGTCGACCAGTCTTTCTCATCGGCAGAATGAAAAATTCGCTCGAAAAAATTCCAAATCCCCACGGCCGATATTAAAATGGTATTCATACGTGGATGCAAGGAAAAGGAGATCGAAGTACACAAGACGCGCACATTAGTATATAGAAGGGTAGAAAAGCGCAGTTCGCCACACATGCATCGTCGATTGTTCGGGGAGGGGTGAAAACAGGGCGCTTTTCCAGTACCCGACGACGGCCACGTTTATCAGCCAACGCTCCGCAGCTCGGCAGCGCGATATTAAACATTTGCATCTTAACGACTTTTTGCACTTTTATCGTGGCCGATATGGAATGCATAAACGGGCGGCCGCCGGCGCAGACGCGAGCGCGAGTACGACGACGCTTCAGCAGCGGCAGCGCGCAGATCCCCTCGGCTATTAAAATTTCATAAAATTTCCTTTCTTGCCGTAAAATCGAATATCGTATACACAGTAATGCCGTCGCCGTAAAAACGAGCTCTTTCCCCTACCCCACAATCCGAAAATTTACCCCGTCGCGTGTACAGGCGCACGCGCGTTCCTGGTATTCAATTTACCTTTAACGAGCCGACTGCGGGCCGCACGCTTCGCTCCATAATCTGCGGATCTCGCGGCTTTAATGCGCTACTTTTGAAATTTAAATGAAGGATCACGTCTGTCCGTGCGTGCGTGCAAACGCTGAAAGCTACGGGGAAAATTTTACTATTTGGTTTGTGCAAAGTATGCTTTGGTTCGAGGAGATTACATGCTTTGTGCTCGTAAAAATGGTAAGCTCTTGATTGCAGAGAAATGTGAAACCGATTCAGAGCGCGTATTAGTTTAGTATGATTATATTGTTTGTACGTATTCGAGTAGTTTCAGCAGTGCCTTTGAGAGTAGAAAATTTATCAAACTTTATCGTTTTCATTTAAAACCGCAATGGAATCATGTTGCGGTACCCGCATTCCAGATGTGTAAAAATTAATAAACCCTTTATACCGACTTTGAATAAAACTGCTCGTATAAATAGTTTGTAAAGGATATCAGACGCTTTTGATAGCATCCCCGAACGAAACAATAAATTCATTGTTCAAAAACCCCTCATTTACATTTGGTTATGCAAACAAAGGCTGGGAGGTGGACCTCCACATCGTTACAATTCTATACGTGCTTCGCCAGGTTTTATATATCCCATTTGAATTTGAGACTCGCTTTCAATGATTTTCACGTGATTTCTCATTGTGTTACGCGTAGTTTCACCCTGATAGTCTATGTTAATTTTCTAGATTGTCTATTAGCGGGAGTCACGCCATCGAGAATCCCACCTTCCACCCCCGTCCTTATATTGCAGATTTTCCAGATTATATACGAAGAAACTCGGGGGGGCCGCTTCCTCCGAGAGGTAGCTGCGAAGGCTTCGGATTCCCGCATTCCTTTAATCGACTGGAAAATTTTTACGGCGATCGCTCGCTTTTTTACTACTACTTCTAATTTTAGCGAAACATAATGCGGGAGGGAGGGAAGGGGGAGGAGGAGGAAAAAAAGACGAAACCAAGCGAGTTTTTCCGTATATATACGAGCCGCGTCGGCACGAGGTTTTTAAAGGCGACCGCTTTAACGCTCTTCACAAGGTCTACCCCGCTTTCCTCCTGTTTTTTTTTTTCCCCTCTTCTTATTTTGCTGTGTTCATCTTTTTTTTTTATTATGACTTTTTTTATCGATCGTTCTCCGAGTCGCGAGCCTCATGAGTTCTCTCTCTCTCTCTCGGTCTTTCTCTCACTGGCTCTTGCTGAAGTGCGCGCTCGGAGATGCTATTCTGCAGCCTAGCATACATTTTTATTAAAAGCCAGGGGTTATCAATAGCGTTTTACACCTATTGGAAATGTCTTGAATTTAATTAAAATATGTCGCCCACTTTCTCTCTTTCTCTCTCTTTCTCTCCTGTCGTCGCATTTTTATTGGACTTTAAGAGAATTGAAAAATAATCTGATTACCGATGATGCATCCCGGGCTATGATTTCTTCTGAATTTCATTAAAAGAGAAATTGGATTCGTCCTGTATTTCTTACTCCGAGAGGCGTATAGTATTCTTAGTATTTATTCTATATAAATACATAAACGAAGAAATAGTCTTTTATGAAAACCGGATAAATATGCGTCCAGTATTTTTATCATAGTCAGCAATACTTTAATTTTAATTAAATCATGCCGACTGACTATAGTCTATTCTATAGACGAATGACTCGATACTTCTATAGTTGCTATTAAAAGTTAATCAATTTAATGAGATCTTGAATAATTCAATTCTTCGAAAGAAATTTTATTCTAAACTCGAGAATTTTTATTAAAAGGAAAACTAAGATAAAAACATTGTCTATACCCTAGAAATTTGAGAGCATAAGGTTCTCTCTCGTCTGATCCAAAAATCCTAAACGAACCTCACAGGACGTGCGGTAAAATCAGGGGAGCGTTTAAATTAGCAATATAGGTATGTGGCGTAACCGTTAATGCTCGATTTTAATTAAACTCTAGTCGCGAAACTCTCGGTGGCTCTCGAAATGAAAGGTAAACGTTATACAGGTGGGGATATATACAATAGCCGTTGGCTGGTGCTGCAGCTGGTGCTTCTCAACGAGCTACCGCATAATCGGGCAAACTACCAAAGTCATGGAAACGGGGAGCAATTATTCCAATAACTCGGCGCAAGAAGTAGTCGTGGATAGAGCAGAGCGCGCGCGTGAGGAAAAGAGAGAAAGAAGAGAGCAGCAGCAGCAGCAGCAGCAGCAGCAGCAACGGCTTTCCAGCTCGTTAGCGACGCGCAAAAATGCAGCAGCCCTGCTCGCTTATCTTCCCTCGCTCCGCAGTCTTAATTATCCACTTTTTAGGACGGCATCGTTTATACGACGCATAAGTGTGGGACTGCGGAGACACTAATCTTGCCAAAGTTTGGATTTAACCGTTAGACTTTAACGTCCATTTGAACGCGTCAATTGCTTGGACTACAATTGACGATGCTCGCGAGTGTCGTACTTGTAATTGCGGTTGACATACACTAAGTTGTAATCTTAAGCGGCATCTGGCAAGTCAGAGGAGAACTTTCCTCGTTCCGTACTATCATTAATAACAAAACTCCAAAGTTCGCGCGGGAGAAATATGAATTTCTCGGGGTAGATTTAAATCTTTTCGGCGATGCAGCCAAAAAGCCACAAAGAAGCCGAGCTATGAAATGCTTTTTATACCGTCATCACCAGTCATTATATACGACGGAAAGAAAAATTTAATAATAATTTTATTATCGAAAACGGAGGAAATAAAAGAGCTGGCCGGACTCTCATTTGTCTCGTTTAGCACGACGAACGCACGCGCACAAGTACTCCTTTTTCTTTCCCAAAGAGCGAATCCAACGCGACCTCGTAAAACTGCGGACTTTATTATTCCGCGAGAGTAAAAAAAAAAAGGACGACGGCTCGCGCTATTATTTATAAACGTCCGCCTGACGATATAATTTATTTTCGAGTACATCATCTTCGTTTGCAGAGGTAAAATAGCCGGGGATAAATTACCGCGCGGCCGCCGCACTATGCACGGGCTGATATTTCTTTTTCCGCGATGGTGGATTCAAAGGTTATTATGCAGTCTGGAGTGTACGAGGAATCCACTCCGGTTATAGAGTGTCGGCCGCAGGGCTGTACAAGATTATCGGGGTCTAGCGCGTATATGGACGCCGTGAATCCGGGGATTGGTTACACTGCACCGGCCGAACGAAATATCGATCTCTGGCCCCGAGTATGTGTGCGAGAGACTCTCCTTCTCGTAATTAAACGTCGTATAAAGTGGTCTTTTCATTGACTCTCGTGCTCTCTTTCCCTCTCTCTCTCTCTCGCTCTCTCTCTCTCTCGTTTCTTCGCCACCTTTTTATCTCCCCATTCTCTCCCTCTCTCGCTCTGGCTATACACACATACAGAGAGAGAGGAAAAGTAGGATGGGAAAAGGGGTGAAGCGTCGCCGTCGTCGCGATCGTCTGCTGTTGGGAACGAGGATGTCCCGGGGCTACGACTGACTCACGCTGGGCGCGCGAACGTGTGGCGTCTTGTAATTCGCTGCTGCTGCTGTTGTTTTCCTAGCACAATGGGACGAGCGGGAATTGCGGTTCCGGGTTGACTGGGACAGTTGCGTTAATTTTGTTGTTGACTCGCTTAACGGGCTTTGATTTATATTTGTTTATATTTTTTCGTGTTTGTCTTTGCATTTACGTTGACTTTTTTTTACAATGTTGAATTATAATCAATTTAGTCAGTTTCATGTAGTGGCTAAAATTTAACAAAGTACGCAAATGTAAGAGTGGAAAATGTAAAAAGCACAATAGCAGCATTTACAAGCCAGCAGGAAGCAATAAATGCACACTTTCTACGTTGCACAATTTTTCGAACTTTGAACAAATTTTTACTCGTACCTCGTTGTAAATATTGTCACTGCACCGTGCATCTCAAACGCATTTTAATGTCAATATGACCAGTGATATTACGGATGTATTCGTCACTTTTATTTGCATAAAAATATAAACTCAAATATTACAAGATATTACATTTTCAAATAGAAGCGAATGCGCTATACGCAATCGTAAACTTTTACATCTACGAACTTTTATAGGCATTAATTCATTTTTAGAAAATAAAAAAATTATTTCCGCTCAGCTGCTAAATTTATAATTGTCTATAAACGAAATTAAATAGTTTCCTCTTGTACAAGTTTTATAGTTCTCGTTTTCTGTTAATACCGCTATAAATTTTGAGACCA
Organism: Megastigmus dorsalis; assembly: GCA_900490025.1. NCBI lineage: Eukaryota > Metazoa > Arthropoda > Insecta > Hymenoptera > Megastigmidae > Megastigmus > Megastigmus dorsalis. The sequence continues at coordinate 79,957 of UELU01147089.1, forward strand.
ATACGAAATCTCGCGGAAAATTGTTATTGATTTCTATAAATTTTTTACCACAAAATACCAAGTATATAATAAATTTCAAACGAAATTTATTGTTTTCGAAAATATAAAGAATAACCGGTTTTTCAATAAAAATTACTGAAACGAACTATCTTGTCCATCAGGCGTCACGATAACAAATACATCATGTAAGCGTGAAATAGCTTACTTGCCAAGTATATCATAAAAATCTGCATAAAATTTGTTCACCACTAAAATAAAGCACGATCAGCGACTGAAAACAACGTAGTTTTCACGGTAAAACGACAATGTATACTTCCTCCCTAAATCCGTGGCGTAAAATTACAGTAAACGCACTCGATTACCATACATGATCGCAGCAAATTTTAAAACAATTCCCCCGACCGCCACACACACACACTCGCAACCTTCATCGCGCCAAGAAAGAAGAAGAACTCGTTACAAAGAAATATCGCCCATTGCATCAGCTTTCCCATCTCGCCTACTAATTCAAAGGGTGAAAAATCCCGCAGCGCGGAAGAATTAAACTCTCAATTAACGGGCCGCGACATTGCACTGCAGGAACATTAATTTCCACTCGTCATCCCCCAATCGGTCGATCGACGCCAGCTATACATAGGCTGCGAAGATGAAGTAGCGAGGCGTAAAGAAGAGCTCTGCCTCTACTGGCGTGAAAGGGCATTAAATTTGCAAGGAGCCCCGGCGCCGCGAGAAAAGATTTCATCTTCCAACAAGCCGCATATTGTTGGAAAATGCAAATCCTCCTCGCTCTACGTGTATACCGCGGGGCTAAAGTATACGTATAAGAAAAGTCGTGGCGAGGGAGAAGGAGACTGAGAGTGAGTGAGAGAGAGAGAGAGAGAGAGAGAGAGCGAGAGAGTAATCCCGACGGGCGAGCTATGAATTTTATATTTCCTCGATACAGCGAAAGAAAGCGCTCGCGCCAACTTTTCTTCCTCCCTACTACTGCGTTCGCGTCTATCCGCGAAAACTTGATTTGCCTCGTCTCGGATCACGAGATGTTGCGTGTACGTGTGTATAAGGCGAGGCAGTTCCGTGATAGATGAGCTGGTTAAATGTTTCCAAGTGTTGTAATTTTGTGGGGGAGCAGACGCTCCTCATTCGGAACATACAATTTTTGCAGTCGTCCAGAAGATATAGAAATAGACTGACAGGATTCAATCGCAGTGGATATATATATGTATATAAAATGGCAATTTCTGTAAATAAAATAGAGGATGAAAAGGAAAATTTGTACCCCTTAAAGCCGCAACAAAGCCCGTGTATACGGCTTGTTGCAGCGTCGGTCATGGACTCGAGTTAAAGTTATAGCGATATTAAATTTTCGAGCTGGCCACTCGACATCGCTAGTCGAGTATACTAGGCTGGCGGCGCAGGAAGTGCGGAGAGACTACGGCGGCGGCAGGAACTGGCGCGGAGCGAAGGAGTCTCCCGGGAAATGCATCGGTAATTGCTTTGGTCGCGGAGTATGCCCCGTTCTCTCTCTCGCTCTCTTTCTCTCTGTCTTCATTGTGTATAATACGCCAAGAGAGAGAGAGAGAGAGAGAGAGAGAGAGAGAGAGAGTCGACCTTACGTCCCGCCCACGCGGAGAGAGAGTGAGAGTGAGAGTCGCTTCTTCCCCCGTAGAATCGAGTTACAAGCTTGATTGAAAACATGATCGCGCGAGACTTTGCCTCCTCGCTCCTCCTCCTGAGTCCTTTCAGAGTGTAGACCTGCCTCTCGCCAGCTTTTTTTATCCCCGCGTTCGAAGCGACTGGATTTTAGCGTGATTAAGTGACCGGCGACTCGTTTGATGGGAGTTTAGCTACGTGGCTCTTGTTTGCTACTTTCGACGATTAGTTAGCAGGTTACATTGATTTTATCGACGAGCTGCTCGATCGTTCGACAATCTTTTCATTTATACAGTACGCTTCGATTTTGTAGTATATCAAATCGCTCGCGCATCATCGTTTTTAACCAAGCAGGTATGCATAACAGAGATAACCGAGGGGCGACTCGTGAGTACTGTCTTTTAATCTCAAGCCCATTAACTCGGAAAAGAATATATATACACCTTTTGAGGGGGCAAACGGAATTGGACTCGGTATAAAAAGGTTCTCATTACCGCAAAGGGAGATAATTTACAATCCTACTCCTAATAAAACTCCAGCGGAGCGTTTAATTGAGACGAATTTCGTTTCTAGCCAGGGGAGAAAATTCTTCCCAACGCGTATACACACACACACACACACACACACACACACACATACACGTACACACACTGAAAGAAAAGAAGCGCGATCTAAGAACCTTACTTTTAAGTGCACGTATAAACGTGATTCATCAGTTTAATCAAGCTCCTGCACGAAGCATCGCAAAGAAATTCCCCGGCATTCCTGCACACGCACACCTTATACCCTCCAATTTTTCCAACCTCCTCGCGCTGGACGAGTTATAAATTTACATTTTCATAGTATGCGAGCACCACGCGCAAACCTCCCTTCGCATAAAAAACAAAGGAAAAGAAGAAGACTCCTCTAAACACACACGGGCGTGAATTATATACCGTATAAGAAAAAGACGCCAACGCTAAAACGCGTGTATACCGCACAGATACACGCGCCTCGTGTATGTATAAATGTATAGGCGGTGCGCGAGACAAATGGCCGCGCGACATTTACGAGCGGTGATTTTTTTCACTCTAACCCACACACCAGCTCCTCGCCTATGTACTATACGCGGTGCGCACAATCCCGCGGCTCGTTATACTTCGTACCGCTGCAAAAGGGCGCAAAAATAGAAAAAAAAAAAAAAAAAACGAACGAGAGAAAGAGAAAGAGAGAGCCGTGCGCTGAATTGGAAGTGTACACGTATATAGAAAAGGGAGAAAGCCGTGTATAGAGTCGTCGCGAACTGGTTGGCCTGTGGCTGCATGTCGCGATTCGAATCACGAACCCAATGATCGACGACAGTATTTACCCGTGTTATGCGGCTTATAACTCTATCCCTCCCTCTCTCTCTCTCTCTCTGTTTCCCTTCCTTCTTTTCTGCGCGAAACGAGAGAGAGAGAGAGAGAGAGAGAGAGCGGAGAGATAAAAGCGTCGCGGGCAGTGGGTATTATCCTTTTTTTTTCTCTCTTCCTCGAGGGGGTCGTCGCGAAGTCGTTAAGGAGAAAGCAGCCTCGCTCCCTATGTGTGTACGTGTGTATCGCGGACTGGATTAGCCGATCGCGTGAGCTGTGCCGCGGTGTTATATACAATAGCCGCTTGTCGCGGTGGCGGCGGCGGCGGCGGCGGCGTCGGCCAGTAGAACGAGGACGAGACCGGTCGGACCGACTCCCACCACAGGGCTTTAGTCTCCTCCGCGTATATATAAATCGCGCGAGAGGCCAGTCTCTATCTGTGTACGCTGATCTACGAGAATTCGTTTGTTACGAGCTGCTCCCTGCCAAGGCTTCTTTTCTTTTTTCTGCTGCCTGGAGAGATTGCTCCGCCGACTCTTGTTTGTTCGTGCGGAGAGAGTAGGTTACCGCTCGCCGATTTGTCTGGGAACTGTAATTACTGCGAAACTGCACCTTTGGCGTGTGTGACTTTTCATTTCGGGATTTTAAGGTCAAGGGAAGTTGCTTTAGACAACGGCTGTCGGGTTAAGGATGTTACTTGTGCTTTGGTATTGTTGTACTCCTTATATGGATGCAGTAAGGATAGGCGGGTTTAAAAGAAAAAAAAAAAAAAATTGACAGACATCGATTGGTGCTCGCTATTTCGCAAAATCATTTTATCCCGGTACGGAAATATTCATAAAAATCTATGTCGATGCTACGAGCTATGAGCTACGAGCTACGAGCTCCTCCACATTTTTCGATAGATTCCGGCCGAGAGATTAGGAAGTGGCGAAATTGGATTTCGATGCGGAAGAGGAGGGACGCGGAGAGAGAGAGAGAGAGTCTCTCTCGAAAAGGAGGCACTCAAGAGAGAGAGAGAGAGAGCTGCTGGATGTCCGCGGAATACAGATTGCGGACCATATAAGAGAGCATGATTTTAAAAAATATCTGACCCCTTCATCTCAGGGATAAAGCCGCCCTTATACCGTCTCGAGCGTATCTATCTATATATAGAAACTTGTCTTACTATATCGGAGCAATTCCCATTGATATATGAATCTCTATAGAACGGACGTAAACATTCTTTCGTTTCGGCCATAAAAGTTTTTATACTTTTTATTTTCTTCCTTTTATTCGGCCGATATACGTTTCTTTCTTTATTGATAAGATCGTTAACTGGTTACGTTGATAAATTAATAAAAAAAAAACTTTCAATCTCATAGTTTTTGCGTTTTGTATAATCCGACGTTAAATATTTTTATCTACACTGGTCCGTTATAAATAAATCCTAGTACGTGCATAAAATTGACATTTCGTTTCTTCGGAACATGCATTATTTATCCACCCTTCACAGCGCATACAATAAATGAAATGGCGAACTCGACTCGCGCACCCGCTCAAATGCGCATTTGAATAATAGTATAGAATACATTCCAGGTTTGTTGTTATCGTTCGGTGCGGCGGGTAGGGTTGAACAGTTATTGACAATTCAGATTTTCTATCATCGAAATCCGAATTATCACCGCGGCTCTAGTGTAAACCGAGTCGTTTGATGCGCGAGAAAGAACGAAATTGAAAGGAGGATTTCCAGCGGCTATAAATGATTCACGACTGAAATCTTATTATCTCTTTTCTGCGCCGATGTAATTTCGCGACGCGTACATAAAATGCGCAATTTTTAAAGAGGAATATTTATCAAGTTTCGCCAGTGGAGCGTTCGTTTTTGCATTAGAAAATGATGGAAAAGCACCATTGAGTATTTCTTTTTTGCCACGATGGGGATTATCTTTATTACTGGGGCTTTGCACCGATAAGGAATTGCAAATAAACCATTACATCGATATGCGCGAACTCTTTCGAGTTTTATATACAAATATTGCGATTCATTTTCATTCCCTTTGCAATTTCAAATACGCGAGTGTACGCACGGTTTTTAATACTGTATCTCGAATTATTTGATCTGCATATTATTCAAAGAAATTTATACAAACATATATACGTTATATTTTCCTTTTATCAATTTAACAATTGCAATTTATTATATCAAGAGCGCATTTTTTGAATTTTTGAACTAATTTCACGATTGAGTATAATCGTTTGTACGTCGAATATAAATTATGGGAGTAGATTTTAAGAATCTAAGGTAAAGTAAAAGAGGAAAAAATTGTAAGTCGAGAAACGTTTCAGTGAAGGCGAGGTAATTACCTCTCTAGGGTCGTAAAAACAAATAGTTGAAAAACTTCCTACCTCATTTTCAGAGATCAAAAGCTTATTTTGCAATGTTTAAGTAAAGCTGACGATTTAGCAATTCTTCCTTGAATAGTTTTATTTCTTCGCGACTCCAAGTCTCTAATATTGGTATATGTTTGGTTTCTTTACAAATAATATTTAGTAGATTACAAATGATAAATCGTGTCTGTCAAAAATTGTTATTATGATTTAATTGCAATTTTGTTGGTAAGATCAATATAAAATAGGAAGAGATTAAATACACTTCAAACTAAACTTCAAGCATAAAAATTTTATGTGATTACTTCATGGAGTTAATTAATTACTAAAGAGAAAACGTTGTAATGCGGCCTTTCCAATTACTAGCAATATTTAATTCAAAATATTTAATGCAAACTATACCTTCAACTGCAAATAATTTCATAATTAATTACAAACAACAGAATGACTTTGGCATTTTACATTAAATATTGATCGTTAGTAATCACTAATCAATAGTTACTTATCGTAGGTAATAAAAGACTACAACTACCAATACCATTAGCAATAGTAATCGACTATAGTACGTTAAAATAGGAAACGAGATTGTCACGATTAACTATCTATTATCAAGTACTCCGAAGCTCAAAGTATAATGTAAAGCTAACATTGGTTAGAGTAAAAAAACTTTGACCGCAAATTTAATTAGATTATAAGCCTCTGATAGCATATTAGCATCAAAATTATTTACGAAATGCTATCCTTAGAGTTAGACGCATGCAAAGCCAATATTTCTTCTAATAATTAATTCACTTACAATTTATTTAGGTCGCAAAAGCAGATCTGAAACTAAACTTTTTGTTGCAACACAAGCAACTCACCAGCACCAATCGAAACCCGCAGGTATTAATAGATTTCCAAAAGAGTCGCTTTGCTAACTGGAAAAAAAAAAAGGCAGCTCTTCCAAACATCAGCGACCCTATACCTCGCGCACTACGGGATTGGCCGACGCGTAAAATTGGCGCTTGGCCCGCCGCGCAGAGTAAAGGAAGAAGCGGCTCGCGCTCGTGTTTGCCCGCTCCGGCGAAGAGGAGGAGACGAGGGAGCACGGAGAGAGGCAAAAAAGAGCGACAACAACAAAAGAGCCACTCCAGTGCGCGCGCTCTCTCTCTCTCTCTCTCTCTCTCGCTCTCTCGGCTCGATCAGCTCACTCTCACCCTCTCTCTCTCTCTCTCTCTCTGTCGCAGAGACGATTTTCACCGCGAGCGAGGGTGGAGAGAAGAAGACACTCGCTCTCGCTCTTAATAAAGCCGGCGCGCCGCGCGAATTCCTCTCGCGCACTTGTTTTCTCCTGCTGTCTTTCGTTAGCGGCTCGGGGAGAAAGCTCTTATCAGCTGCGCTTTTTTTTTCCTTCCTTCTCGTTCGTTTCTCGCGCGGGCATGGGTTTTCTGTATATGTGTGTGTGTGTGTGTGTGTGTGTGTGTGTGTGTGTGTGTGTTTGTACCCCGTGCGGCGACTGAGAAGGTATTGAATTTGTAGATGGCTTTGTTTTGGTCGCTTGCTGTGATTACGTGCGAGAGCGTAAACGATATTTACATCTTGTTTTGTTGTATTTGCTTCTTTTTTTTCTGACGAAGTGGAGTTCGAGTTACATTTTACGCGATAATAATTGTTCGAAGTAACGCGTCCCGATCAGATTGACATGTTTATTTTAATAGAGTGTTGTTGAAGTGGTTATGCTTGATGTATGATTTTAAATCGTTGCTGAATATTAATTATATCGACAACTGTGCTGATTTTTTACAGGTAGATATTACGATCTAAGTTTAGATATATTTTTTATATTAAGAATAGATCGAAATTTTGATCATAATATTATTATATATAAAGAAAATTCGAGAATGTATATCTTAAGTAGTAGGGCTCAGAGTAAAGTCATACTTTAAAAGATATAACCAAGTATTAGCAACGATTGTTTTCACATCAATCTCTTATGTAATTATACTATGCTTTGCAGAAAATAAATAACGCTAAGAAATCCAAGCTTAAAAATTAAAGTATACACAAAAAAAAAACAGAGAAGCTGAAAAGACAGACGCTATGCGGTATTCGCACGTGAAAGCCTAAAATAAAAGTGCCAACCTCAGCGCCGAAAAATCGAAAAATTTTGCTTTCTGGGGCGAAACGCTCGATGCATTATAATAAAGAATAAAGAGTGAGAGAAAGAGAGAGAGAGTGAGAGAGAGAGAGAGAGAGAGAGAGTGAGAGAGGGAGACAGACAAAAAAGGGGGAGAAAAGAAGATGGGACAGAAAGGAACTTTCGTCAGTGAGAGACAGAGAGAGAGGGAGAGAGTG